>QEWY01003705.1:0-26037 GCA_006503575.1 Baylisascaris schroederi
TTGCTAGGAGAAAGTCGAAGGCGGCGCGTCATCGAGGGATGGAGAAAAAGGAAGTCAGTGACTGCAGCAGAGTGCAGTCTCAAATCTCGCAAACAAATTCCGAAGCTCCGTCAGTGAGTCAAGGATGCGAACCATGCCTGCAAGTGTCGAAGCAAAAACCCTAGTGAAACTAATCGCACTATATTTCTTGACGTTGATTAGTTGTTACATCAGCACATTTCCAAGAAAGTGACGTGTTGCAAAAAAGTCACCGATAGTGGCGGCTTTCATTTCTCATCTCTCTGAGCAACTTTTGGCATTCCCTTAGAAAGCTTTTAACCTTCGCACACCCACGTAAAGTAATAAATGGCCCAGAACTAGGGGAAGTATCGACTGTTTGCTAAGAAGGCATCCACGCTTGCACATTCGCTCCGATGTTGGTTTGCACTGAAAACCTTACGACACTTCTAAAAACACCAAGTTTGTTGCCGAAGAGTGGAGGGGTTTGGGCGGTGATGGATCAGCTTGAAAGTTTCGCCATGCGAATTTACTACTGCCATAGGGACTCAATTTCTGCTTACATTGCACAAGACAAAAAGACATACGGGCACATAGCCGCGATGAGCAAATGTCTACAGAAAATATTGTGGATTTTCAACGCAAGAAAACAACGCAAAAACTACTTATTATCTAGAAAGGCAAATGGTATGTAAACTGCCTTCATCTACGTGAAGTTCGCATCAGTTTTACTTCATTCGCCTCCTTGTGCCTGCATGCACTTCATCCTTTCCTATCTGACAGGAGTTGTGGGGGAACTAAACTGTCACAGAAATAATACCGTTAATCGGAGACATGGCTCGCATCAAACTCGGAGACAGATTTACATCGGTTAAGCATCGTTATTTGCATTCCGGGTATTATCATCACCTCCCCTCAGCTTTCTTTCTGTCTTCGAATTCCTTTGGGCCTCCGTTTTTCTCAAAATCCTGATTTTATTGTACTGCTTAAATTGTTTTTCATTGCGGCAGATGTTTGTTATCATTCTTTTGCACTCGTCACAAGCCACAAAATTCATCAGAAGACGTGTGAATAAATTATGCAATGTTCATGAGATGTCATATACATATTGCTGCAAGATTTCCGTAGGGCTTCTAGAAGGAAAGTGCAGCAGAGAACGTCCATTTTTTAAGGCTGTCTTTTTTCGGTTTGTTTTTCATCTGGATATGTATTGTGTTTGTACTCAAATGTTTACATATAACGGTAATATTATCTGTTTGCGCAAAAAGTATTTGACTGGTGGAAGTGATGCTCCAAATTGCTGAAGTCGATACCAACATCTTGAAGATTCCACATAGTCCTCGATTACGGCAAAAAACTGCTTTAGGACGCTAAAAAAGAATATTATATGCTCATTCAATTCCAGAGATGTGGCTTCTTTGAATCGGAGCTTAGGCTGAGGTCAACCACAGTAACGATTACGGCTAGGACCGAGCCTGAGCCGTTACTATGTAGAAGTGGTTTAAATCCGGTGCAGCTCGAATAGCTGACTTTGTATCAACAGTGATCTCCAACACTATCAGCATTCAGCTTAACTCATACCTGCACAGCCATAGGTCCGGCTGCGATTGAAATCATCTCTCACTCCCACCTTCATGTCGTAAGTTTTGGCTGCATCGCCCTGAAACAGTGTAAGAAAAGAATTATGACAAAGACTTCTGTGTTTTCGGAAAACATGGGTAGACAATTTCAGTAAAACATACCATCCGAAACCTTCTAAAGTGTGGACGAAGAGCTTGAGCAATCAGCACTATTGTATGAAGGGATGGTCAGAGGAGCGAACGAAGACTCTGTTCTGTAGACTGAGATGCTTAAGCAAAATGCGAAAAACTGAACTGCGAAAGGGCAAAAGGGCAAAAGGCAAAAACAATGTTAAAATTTCGCTCGGCGAAGCACCAAAAAGCGCCAACTTTATGCATCAAAAGGATCATTCCATTTGCTCTCATTTGCGTAATTTCTGTCTTAACCACGTTTGCATAATTCATTTAGAATTTACCTTACTAATTCCCCTCTTTCTCTGAGCAAAGTAAATTTCGGCTGATCGCGTTAGAAAACATTCGTTTTTTCCGCGATTTCGCTTAGTTCAGAACTTGCAGTCTGCAGGAGAGCAACTGGCTCATTGAAAACATACCGGCCATGACGGCTTGAAAAATCGACCGGCTGCCCATCTATTTTTTTATCCTCTGATTGATTCAACAGGGGAGGGGTCATGGATGGTGATTCTAATGTACACCAGAGGATTGGTGTACAACTGGTCCAAGCTCAAGCGAGTAGGCGAATGGGCTGAACTAGCCGAATTCTATGGGCTGTTTACCAATGGTGACGTTCGAAACCTCAGAGCGGCGTTTCCTAGGGTAGTTTGGACAAGATTTCAGGCAAAAGACTAATTGCAAGTAGTTCTGCCATTCGAGATTCCGATGATGCTGAATACCTGAACGTGATTTGGAGGCCCTGGATTGCCTCTGAATGACATTTTTCGGAGACTAACACCATTGTCGAATCTTCAATGATAGCAGTCATTCGAAGGGTACCATTAACATCTAAAAAACTCCCACTACTATTTTCGACTTCTCAGAGCAACACTGCTGTTCCCTTGTGCCTTGAATGCGTTAAAACGTCTATCGATGTAAAGAAAAGTGCGTATTTTATGACAGCTTCAATATAGAATGACCAATTGGAACGAAAATGGGTTTGGACCACCGTAATGATTGACTGTAAAGATCATCGCAGTTATAGTGTTTCGGAGGTTGGAACTATCGCACGCATAGGCTTTATGGCGCCATCAAAATAGATTTCTCACTAAAAATTGCTAAAGCGTATAAAATTGTGTGGAGTCAGCATCCTGTCATTACCGTTCCGGTTTCTGTCGCGCCACTTGGCCTTGTTTGATTTGCTCGATTGATTGCCTTTCAGATGACTTATGCTGCCCTCTCCCCACAGCAGATCGCTGCACTAAGAATTCGTCGCACTTTCACGTTTCCTGGGATTCCCAAAATATCATCGTACCAAAATTCTTGGCTTCATAATGTGCTCATACATTTCTCTTAAAAGTGGTATTATGCTGCAGTTATGTTGCCCTTTCAGAAATCAAGTGCACTCACTATTCATATACTTTACTTGCGGACCTAGATTTGGTGCAATAATGTTCCAAGTATTTTAGCGAAGAAGTACAACATTCATAATATACTTCTCGTACCTCAGCCTCTCCTTGATACACATGAACAAGACAGCAGAGATTACTGATAGATAGAATGGAGAAAAAATATCCGATACGTTGGTCGCCGACTAAAACGATGAAAATTCATAGAAACAGGCTTCAGAAAGAACCGTTCTTTCCTCATCAGAAACACAATGAATGCAGTCGCCAACCAGATGGGACCGCCAAGGCAGAACATAGAAGCCTATTTTATGCTCTTCGAGGTTGCGTTGACCTTCTCCCTTCTCCTCCAAGAAATGGGACCAACGATTCAAGTTGAAACTGGAAAAGCATAGCAATGCTACTCTGGAGCTTCGCTGAATAAAGGACATTAGGGTGACGTTCAAAGTACGTCGTGCTCGTACTTTTTTGTGAAAATTCGTGTATACTCTATCCATATCGTCCTCCGAAACTTGGCTGTACTCTGCGTGTACTCTACTTGTGAATTCAAATTTAGTACGGCACTCTTCTGTGCCTGGTATAAGTATAAGCGCAGTGGGAAAAGTAAAATGTGATTTGGTACAGTGACAACATTGTGTGGGAGTACTCGCACCCTCTGTCTTTAATCTGCATAATTCACAGATTTCATTAAACAACCTTGAAGAAAGGCCATTTTGGCAACGAATAATGCGAACGGATGGCCGCCTCCCGAATGAAAGTATAGAAGATTTGTCGGACGATAGTGAGTTCGCTGCTGGTGGAATGGAATCTCCACTTTTGAAAAATTTCGGATACAACATAATATATGGAAATGTCGAGAAATGCGCAGCATCATTTTCTGAATAAAGTCGAACATAGCAACATCTTCGTTTCTTGCACAAGTACCTTATGGCCCTTAAGGGGGATCTGTGAGTTGCCGCACACGTCCCGAAGGAAGTCGATTATAGTTAAGGGAGTGAGGGGATGTTGTAATGCATAATTTGATCGAAGTGAAATGCTGCTAACTCTGCTCACCTCAGCCACAAATTGTGCAACTTTTCTTTTTTTAACCGTATTTATCCAAGCGAGACATTTCGGGGAAAAAGCCAAGTTGACCACTACTTCTTTTTTATCTCATTAAAACATGATTTGATTTCCCTCCGACTGTATTTATCAGTACATTTTTAGTGGATTTCAACATTTCCGATTGTCACTTTACAATATTTTTGATTACAGTATAGTTTGTAACGATTTCTTTTGAGGTGAATGTGGCTCAGGAGCTGAGTGCCTAAGTTTAATAAGCCATCGAATAAAGAAAATCAAGAACTATGCGCATATGAAGAACTTTAAATCGTTGTGTCTGCGATGGAATCTTATCACGAAAATCGAAAACCTTGATGGTTTGCAGCATTTGACTCTACTCAACCTTTATGACAATCTGGCACGTGTTATGCTTCTTTCTTGTCACTAGATGGTAACACTAGGTGCAGAAGAACTCATTGACTGATTTCAACAGGGTGAAGGAATGGTCCGCTGAAAATTTGAGTGACTGTTCAAGCAGATGTTTCGAAACGATAACATGTTCTTATGTGTGAATCAGTACTCCACTCCGTTTTTATCCTCCATTAATATTCACTTCATATAAACATCTTTAGTTTTTCACCGCAATCAGGTTATTGTGCTTTTTCACCATTTTAGAGGTCATTAAGCCAATATTCTATCTATTTTATCACCTGAAAAATAGGTAACTGCTGTGCATTACTCTATAACATAAATTTTCAGTCACAGCGCGAAAGCGAATGCATGATTGTGTTGAATGCGGCACAATGCAGTCCAACATAAATGAACAACCATGCTCTGTGCCGTAAGCGGCAGCCAAAAATTTTCAGTGGTGGAGAAACCTTCGCCCATTCATGATTAGGTTCAGTAACTTAATCCCATCTTCATTTTTCTACCTGCTGCCGAAACTGTCACTAATTAGCGGCAGCAACAAATGTGAGCGTAGCAGTAGCACATGCTCATGCGGATGTCATACATCGAAACAATGAGTGTGTACTAATGAGATGTCCGTGAGATTCTTTAAGAGTAATAAAAATATAGAGGCGTTAATTTCATTTATGGGACACTGAAATTGCCGGATTGGAGAATCTCACAAATCTCGAGACGCTCGACCTTTCGTTCAATCGCATAGAAAAGATTGATGGCCTGGACTCAAGTCGAAACCTAAAGGCACTTTATTTGGTTCACAACAAAATCCGCAAAATAGAAAACCTCGGTCGTGTAAGTCACCTAGAGAACGCCTTGCTCTTGCAACGAATTTCAAGTTAATCAAGGTGTTGCAAAACGAATGTTTTCAACTGTTCGCTAAAGTTGGCATCTTTCAGCAATCTGCAATGTTTTGGTGTTACAAAACTGAACGATAATGCTTATTCATTTAACCGCATCGGAGATCAGATTTGCAAACTCTTCTCGTAATAGATTTGCGTGAAACTTCTAAACCGTTGCCTTCATAGGTTTACACTTAAATCTGATATTCACTTATAGGGTACCTTCAGTTCGTTTGGACTTGATAAATCGGGACCAAAATTCGGTACATGTAAGAAGCACTGACTCAGAGGAACTCGTTGTTGTCAAAAATAACATAACATTTACAGGCACAATGAATAAACATGATTTGCAGTTAAGGAGGATCGAGTTGCTTGAACTTGGTGACAACCGCATCAGATGCATCGAAAACATCGACAAGCTGACACAACTGAAGAAACTCTTTCTTGGCGCTAACCAAATTCGAATGATCGAAAACCTCGACCAGCTCACTAATTTGACGGTGCTTAGTCTGCCAGGGAATGCGATCACGAACATTGAAGGTGGTTATATCGACCTACGATTGATATCAACACTTGATCTATGCCCTTCTTTGTGGTTTTATTCTTCCCTGCCGAGCTCTTCTGATGTGATGCAGTACTGATATTAGCGTTGGTCGGTGACCGTTGACTCTTTGAAGCGTCGTCGACAGTCACCTATGCCGCTTCGGCTGATGATCAATTGCAGACAGCCGGCTGTTACAGATATTCGGTTTCTGGAAGCTAGGAAACGCAACAATCGGAACTCAACTTATATACGTTGGTAAGCAATGTAGGAATGTGTATATTAGCCATTGATTTGCAACTCTAAACATTTTTCAGTAGAGTTTTCTGGAGAGACGAACTGCAAAACGTTGATATCATGCTAACCTCCGTACCGTCCCTTCCTTTTTGCTGTTTTGTGACGCTAGCACAGAGATATACTTATGACTTCACGGCTTCAATTAGCATATTTCTCAGTTTCTAACCAACATAGCTAAGCACATAATTCATTCATAATAGGACACATAAAAAGACAAATGTCAACTTCCACAAGGTTGCATACGGCCGAAAAGGTCAGACACCCTTTGCCTAGACTTCTTCTTGAGAAGCAAAGATGTGAGGGTTGTATTTATTTCAGGGCTGTCAAAACTTGCTACGTTGCAGGAGCTAATTTTATCTCAAAACGGCATTCAAAACATGGAAGGTTGGCAAAACTTTTGATCATAGAAAGCCAAAAAGAAAAAGGAAATATGTTTGCAACATATGAAGGTGTGCAGAGGTTGCGCAAGCAGAAATAACAAAGCACTGGAGAATTACAAAGAAGGTCTAATATGGCAGTTGATCGCATAAGAGAATATGAGGACTACGCGCGGACTTTCATCACATCGCAGCTGTTACAATCTCACATCACATCCAGGACCATATGCGTAAACGCATTAAAGTAATTCTTTTCCTTCAGGGAAAAACACGGGGAATTGAGGGTAGTTTCTTATGTTTTAGGAACACACCAGGAACACACTGGTAGGTAGTGCGCGTAAGCAGAAGCGAATAATATCTGATGAGGTCGAAGAATCTCTCAATCCAGGTTAATCCTCCGTTAGTTCCTCNAATTTTAGCAATGATGAATTCCACGAAGAAGCTGAATTTCTAAGAAGAGCCACAAAAATCTGAAGAATAGCAAACTGAGGACAAAATCCAGCATATTGCTAGTCAATGAGCCAGTAACACATTACTGCACTTGCAGTAACTGTGCATAAATAGCCGGTTTCTGGTGAATTGAAGCATTCGTTATATCCAGATTTCCACAACTAAATTTGACTGACCAGGCAAAACGCTGAGATCGCCATTGCCTCAGTCGGTATCCACGAAAGCCTGCTGTTTCCGCCTAAATCCTCTCTCCTAAACACCCTAAGAGACATGAAAATATTGGTTGATTTGTTTGGCATGCAAAACTGGAATTCATAATACAAGAAGTTGGATGATATGAGTTGCTCAGTTTCTGTCTCCGCTAAAACATTTGCGGGAACACGCCTGAGAGAGAGGATTATGACGACTGTTCAATTACGGCTTGAACTTATGAGAAAAGCATCGACCGGTATTTGAAAGCACTCGGGCTAATGGTGCCTTTAAGGTGCGTTAACGCTATATGGCAGCCTGCCGCGTTATCTTTGCTGTTCTTAGGTGTCGTGAATTTGCACTAGTCATGGAGTTTTCTTCGAGGAAAGGGAACACATCGCCGGACGAATTAAAAAGAGATGAACAATATAGGAGTTTCAAATGCATATGAAATAATATGAGGAAGAAATCTGTCAAGCAAGCGAAGTTTCAAGAATTGTTCGTGCATTTCGAATTGAGCAGAAATCGGCTGGCGAAGACTCCATGCCTCGACGATCATTAACGTCAATAGATTATGGCCAGATCAAAGGATTTCGCACTGCGATCTGCAAGCCATTTAAATGTTCGATAAGTAACAGATTAAGTGCATACCAACATAGGACGATATCAGGCAAATAAAGTGTAAACTCAAGATTAAATGCGCCCCATAAAATTCGCGCTGTTTTGTTCGAATAGGCTTTTTGTTGCTTCCGAAGCTGAAGTTCACCCTGAAGAGACATCACCTTCAAGTCACAGTAGAGATTCGGATAACGCGATACGAGACCTGCGCGACGTCATGCAAAGCGCATCACAGGAAATGTTCCAAAGTTAGAGGTCAAGCTGGAAGTGGTTTATCGTAAATGAAGAGATGTTTTAAGTGGGGCGGAGGCAACTTAACAGCGGAAGCCGTGATTTCTAATTGAATACACCCCGACTCGTTCTTTTGGCATCACAGGCCAACTTAATAAAAATGTGTGGCCATAGCACTGCAAGGACAAAATATTTTTATTGACGCAACCCTTCACATTTAAAGCAAATCTTTGATGGGCCTCGACCGTTGTTGAAAGTTTTTGCATTTCAGATCAAAACTATCGACGGCGTTCCAGTAAACTGGATTCCTGGACATTCTCGGCAAGAACTTAGCAGATCTGGTAAAGGGAACACAGTCCGTGAATAAATACTTCTCAAGAAAGTCACATCAGACTTCAATTCTCATTTTCATAAGTTTTCTCTCCTTGATCGTGCAGTTTTCTCAATAACTACAAGTTTTCATCTCTCCTCAAGCCTGCTACAAATATGTAAGTGTGGTTTTGCTCCGATCCCTGATTTTCGGGACATTCTGGAATTTTTTATCTTTGGTCATAACGTTTTACCGGATATCCGGAGAGATGCGCACGTAATGCCATCCGACCCCCCAGAAAACTTGCTTTCCAACGGTCCATAAAGTCCATAACCTGCTCGTGTAACCTGCACGGAGAATACTGAAAATTGCATTCGGCGAATAAGTACACTAGAGTGAGAGGGTCACAGAAATTACCAACGCGCGTTCATAACTCATCTAATTGCGGACGGACGTGGATGGAACCTTCTTCATGGGAATACGCATGCAATTCTCTTGTGACTTGTTTATAAACTTTCTGGGATAAGCCCCGGAGGATCTGTGAAAACGGTGGTTTGATTTAATGATCATGCATAACTACACCCGCACTCTGAGTGTCAAGCGTAATACTCATCCTTCTAGCAGTGCGAGCGCAGCTGGTAGGCGTCGAAATAGCCAAGTGGACAGCGCAATTAGCTTGGAAGGCGGGGCATTGTTACTCAAACTGGCTATGTTTTCTCCTTTCGATTTCAACCGTTTTGGGGATTTTCGTCGAGAAAATGGCTGTCTAGGTTGCTATGTAGTGAAAGGGGTTCAGAAAAATATTAAAAAACGCCTACTGCTATAATATAGTGAAGGAATAAGTGCTTCAATTTTCTTTCTAGCAGTATAGAATTTCGTTCCGAAAATTTGGAAAGGTAACAGGAAATGGAGTAAGGGAGTATGATGTTAGGTAATAAATTAAAGAATTATTTCTTCCATAGCACCATCTGCACGCGGAACAAAACAGAGGGTTGAAGGGGAACGGCAGTCCCCTGGTGCTTCAGTTTCATTCATAACAATATAGTATTTATTTTTCAACATTTCGATAGGTAACAAGAAATGAAGTAAATAAATATAATGTATCTTTAAAGGAATATAAAGATAAGAAGATGAATTTTGTCCGTAAAACTTTAAAGCGCGCATGGTCTCGCTACTCCTTTATACCGACTTTCTGGGCTCTTGAAGTAGCTATCCTTTTCAGGACGTCATAACTCTCTCATTTCCGCTCATATGCCACAAGTTTACGTACAACCAATAGCAATTTGGTCCGCAATACCGTCGTTCTCCTTTTTATCACCTTATTTTCTGCGCGATCAGTATAGGACTTTCGTCTCCTTTCATGGTCATGTGCTATCAGGATTTATGCCCAATTTTGCTGTGTGAGCACCGCAGACCTTGAGCCGTACACTGGTCCTTCGAGGGGCCGAGAACCAAAATTAATTTCTTGGAAAATGCCTCGAAAAGTGGAAACGGTGAGCATATCTCGGACCAGCAATATCTGTAATTATCTTATAACCGCAGCAAACGAGATTCTCTGGTCACTGTCAGCTATAAACAGAATGGGGAAGATTAAAAATTCATTAATGTAAGACAGACGAGCCAATGCAAAAAAATCTCAGTTGGCAGGACTCAAAAGAGACTCTCGCTTAAAAGTGACAACAAAGATGAGGCAACATTTTGATGCACTGTGGAATTGGTTGCGCAGCCTGATGACCCAGAGCGGTGCCGAAAAAAAAAGCTCAGAACTTATTCGACTAATACACAGCAGCAGGAATATTCCATTGATAAGCATCCAGTAGAAAGTCGCATTACATATGTGAGGTTGATAGAAGGCGACCGCAACATCGAGTACGATCCTTTTTTGTCAAAGTGCACTGTTCGAATAATGAATCCTACCAACAAATACTATGTAGCAAAGTCAATGAACTTGGACACTCCATACGTGAGAAATCCGGGTCGACGGAAAGCGCTCAGGAATGATCTCAAAATTTGCTCCTCAAAGAGCTGAAATCATGGTGCGTCATGCGATTATCGACGAAGGACTCTTGCAACTCCACTGATGTGTTAAGCTTACAGGAATACAAGGATGCTATCCAAGAGAACGTCTTTGAGACCACCATTCTGGAAAAGTCGTTGGTGAACCGACTGCTGTTCAAAGGGTCAGATTGCGGGCAGAATATTCTGATGCGTATTTATAGTGTACAATATGCGTAATTTTGAGATTTAGCAGGTTTGCTTCGCAAAACAGTATCATAATGATGCCGTATCCGTGCAAGTGCATGACCGCTTCTGTCCGTCCATCTGATAGCTTCGATGAAACTTGAGTCACTAAGCTGGGTAAGGAAACGCCAATCATCAGATGGTATCATATGCCGCATTTTGTGTTGGTGGAACCTCTTCGAAGGCAGTTATACATAACTGAGCATGCTTTGAGAAGTGGCACGCGTTCTTCGCTAGTTGGATCTTCATTTTGCACTGGTCTTATTCCAGTAAAAATTTTTTCGGCAAAAATTGACCTTTTTGACAATTTTGCTCTGATGGCACGGTGAAGGAGATGGGCGGAAATTTAATGAAACGGCTGATATATCCGGTCCGGAACAGAAAATTTATCCGGAAAAAAATTTTGCCCATATCCCGCCTTGCAATATGCTAATTGAGCTTGAATTTCTTCATTATTCATGGGTTAAGATTGCCCAACAGATCCTCTAAAAACTTCTGATATGTGACAAAGAAACTGGCAAATTCTCAACCTCATTTTCATAAGTTTTCTCTCCTTGATCGTGCAGTTTTCTCAATAACTACAAGTTTTCATCTCTCCTCAAGCCTGCTACAAATATGTAAGTGTGGTTTTGCTCCGATCCCTGATTTTCGGGACATTCTGGAATTTTTTATCTTTGGTCATAACGTTTTACCGGATATCCGGAGAGATGCGCACGTAATGCCATCCGACCCCCCAGAAAACTTGCTTTCCAACGGTCCATAAAGTCCATAACCTGCTCGTGTAACCTGCACGGAGAATACTGAAAATTGCATTCGGCGAATAAGTACACTAGAGTGAGAGGGTCACAGAAATTACCAACGCGCGTTCATAACTCATCTAATTGCGGACGGACGTGGATGGAACCTTCTTCATGGGAATACGCATGCAATTCTCTTGTGACTTGTTTATAAACTTTCTGGGATAAGCCCCGGAGGATCTGTGAAAACGGTGGTTTGATTTAATGATCATGCATAACTACACCCGCACTCTGAGTGTCAAGCGTAATACTCATCCTTCTAGCAGTGCGAGCGCAGCTGGTAGGCGTCGAAATAGCCAAGTGGACAGCGCAATTAGCTTGGAAGGCGGGGCATTGTTACTCAAACTGGCTATGTTTTCTCCTTTCGATTTCAACCGTTTTGGGGATTTTCGTCGAGAAAATGGCTGTCTAGGTTGCTATGTAGTGAAAGGGGTTCAGAAAAATATTAAAAAACGCCTACTGCTATAATATAGTGAAGGAATAAGTGCTTCAATTTTCTTTCTAGCAGTATAGAATTTCGTTCCGAAAATTTGGAAAGGTAACAGGAAATGGAGTAAGGGAGTATGATGTTAGGTAATAAATTAAAGAATTATTTCTTCCATAGCACCATCTGCACGCGGAACAAAACAGAGGGTTGAAGGGGAACGGCAGTCCCCTGGTGCTTCAGTTTCATTCATAACAATATAGTATTTATTTTTCAACATTTCGATAGGTAACAAGAAATGAAGTAAATAAATATAATGTAGATCTCTTCAAGCTGATCACGGTTCACTAAGTTGCATGTATGTACGTTTAATGTGTATAAAGTAAGCAGGGAGTGAACATGCGTAATCTAATATACATGCCGTCGAAATTATCTAAGTCATAGAGGGCGAGAAGTACCTCGGACTTTAAAACCATCTAACGATCTTCGGAACAAAACCGGCTATTTGAAATCTTTCAGGATGCATCAAGGATGAATCCGACTTTTCGAACATTTCGGCCTCCGCCAAGAAAAAACAGACCTCCTAAACACATTAAAGCGTTGAATATCTTTTAGTACTCAAGATGTTCGCATCAGCGATATTTTAGTGTTACGTGGCACTTACTTGTCAACCGATTATCTGAATATCAGTTATTTCCATGGCAACAACAAGTGGTTAGGAATTAAGCTTAATTCCTTTGCAGCATCTTCAGTCAAAGATTAGCCAATGAAAAGATGAAGGGAAAGGAGTGGGGGGAGGGAGAATTCCGTCTGCTACAACTCCATGTTGTTTTGATATCCGAAAGTTCCCTAAATCCTGGACCAGGAAAACCGGCAACGCAAGAGAAAGCCTGGTGACCAGCAATTCGCGATCTCTGGGGGGATTTCGGGGTTAGGCTATTCACAGGACAAAGGACAGGCTCTCCGTCAACTAGCCGATGTGGCTGCCAGAAAACAGCTCCATATTTCCACGTATAGTAAGTATTCTGATTGGGAGCGGAGGAATTCCCTTCCCTCCTCTTATTTCTCTTCTGCCACGCCTCCTTAAAAAGCCGACGCGCGTTAACTTTTTTCAGCAGCTGTCAGCCTCTCTGCACCTCCCAGAAAAGTTTTCTACGCTTTATTACGATATTTTGAGAGATTTCAAATTTTTTTCATCGAGTGGCAGCACAACGCCTCTCACATAAGGCAAATACTTGTAAGCATAATTGGCCCAAAAGTGACACCCCCCTTGATGACATTGTAGATCAGTTCGACAATGCTGATGCATACACAGTATGTCTTCACTGAGGTGGCATCATCGACATTATGTGGTCACTTTGAGAGCTAACAAGAATGAAAATTTTGTCCTAGGAAATTTAAATTACAGTTTTTTTTAGTTTGTGCGTGGCGCAACAGCTTTACTCGATGCTCATTACGTTCACATATTTGCAATTTTCCCAAGATGAATCAAAAAATAGTCTGTTCCTCTCATCCAACTCTTCACTTGCAACTGATTTTCCGAAATATTTTTAAAGATGTGAAGTTTAAAATTTTCCAGAATACTTCTGTGTATATCAGAAACAGCAGCTGCCCCCTACATTAATTTTGCCATCAAGCAAGAGATAGTTTTACGTAACGTTTCAGATGAAACAAGTGATGGCTCAAAAAACAGGAAACCCCAACCTTTCCGAATTTAGTTTCAACGATCGAGTTGCGAAACTGAGAAACGAATGAACAGGATTTGTCACGAATCACAATTTCCCCACTTATTCGTTTAAAAAAGGCAACTCTCAAGAATTCGCGCTGAAATGAAGGCAATTGAAGCTTTTGGCATTGCCACACCCGAAAAATGACATGATCACGCCAAAGGAGGGCGCGATGGATAGCAGTAAGGGAGGTCGGGAGGGAGATGTTCGCTACTGTTCCTACTCACCTGACCAATGAGATTCATAAGTTGCCAATAAATATAAGACATGTGGAATAATACATTCATATTTCAAACATCACTACCATTACCTATGCCTTTGTGTATTTGCGTCAGCCAGTGCCTAAGAGCACATCGGTAAATGGGTCTAAAGGTATGTGCTACAAACTTGTTTCAACTCAAAAACCGCAAGAACCATAGATGCAAAATTTAGTGGCTATACTGTATGCCGTCATGCGATCTCCTATGCTACAACACTTAAGGATCGTCCGTGAACGTCGGCAAAGTTCAACACAGTTAGCGGTGTGCAAATATTTGCGTACGTTTTCAGTCAATGCGGTCCTCATTTCGCAGCAATTAGGTCAAGGAAGAAGGAGCGTTATCACTACAGTAAGTGCCCGTATTTCTCCGTGACGATTATCTTATTGTAGGCTTAACCAGTAATCTTCGTTAATGAAGCAAAGCGGTTCTGGAAATGAATGTAGACAAAAACGCAAGATTTAGGCGCAAATGGGCAACCCTCTCGTGATGAAATCTGCAAAAGCGTGTGAGAATGCAATATACTTTTTTAAATGGAAAAAACTTTGTACACTTGTTATGCGCCATAACTTTCTCTGTTTTCAACCGACTTCGATGTTTGTGTCTCTTTATATTTCTCCTGTCAGCTTCTTTCTAATGACCAAAACTTTTCCAGACTAGAAGCGTCGAATGACATTTGTAACCTGAGCATTGCTGTGTCCCTGTTTAATTGGACATGAGCATGATCAATCATTCTCTAGCCATCCCAATTCTTTTGCATGGAGATCTCCGGCGGGGCTTGCCTTCCTGATTCATTCCACCACCCTCGATTCCGCCATCTAAATTTCTGTGTTGGTCTCTCCTCTTTCGGGACGGAGATGTTCTCTTACTATTTTACTGGCTTCAAACGCAAACCTACTCCACATAAAAAATTTGTGAAGAGTGAGACTAACCTCTGTGTGTGACGATAGCTGATGAAGAACCTCCAATATCGTCACTAATGGTAAATGAAGTTTTATAATTCATCTGACCGTCACTGAAACGGTTACGAAATGCTCGACGATTAGTATACACTGGAAATAATTAATTCCAGGTGACTATCGTAGTTACAATGGATCGTTTCACCTATTGAGTGTTCGTGCTGCATTTGCTCATCGAAAAGAAAGGCAGGTCAACGAGAGAATCATATCGCATGATTAGAGCTCACAAACACTGGATCAGTTTGATAAAACAAATGCAATGTGAAGAGAGAACTGAAGAACTGCTCTTCACGACGCAAATGTTTGGCAAATGCGTAAACTCACTGTCAAGAAATGAGGGCGAGGCAAAAGGACTCCGCAATTTTTAAAAGCCTATTTTGCTGCGAGTGAGCAATAATTCAAACTTTAGTTCAACGCATCTGTGATGCCATCTTTCATCCTACAACGACGATCCAACAGGAAATTAACGTGCCCATATATCTGGTCATGTCCGGGATGAAAGTCGAGTCCCTCTGGAAAAGTGCTCGAAGCCGCCGTATCGACAATAGGAAAGTGCATGTTAACCGACGTATCTTGTCACAAAGCACCAACAAACACTGGATCAGTTTGATAAAACAAATGCAATGTGAAGAGAGAACTGAAGAACTGCTCTTCACGACGCAAATGTTTGGCAAATGCGTAAACTCACTGTCAAGAAATGAGGGCGAGGCAAAAGGACTCCGCAATTTTTAAAAGCCAATTTTGCTGCGAGTGAGCAATAAATCAAACTTTAGTTCAACGCATCTGTGATGCCATCTTTCATCCTACAACGACGATCCAACAGGAAATTAACGTGCCCATATATCTGGTCATGTCCGGGATGAAAGTCGAGTCCCTCTGGAAAAGTGCTCGAAGCCGCCGTATCGACAATAGGAAAGTGCATGTTAACCGACGTATCTTGTCACAAAGCACCAATCAGCGTGGCAAATTTTGAGCACTTTATCCATAAGCTGTCTCATATGCGCGGCTACTGCCTTTTCACTTATCGTCAAAACTGCGTGCGGTTGATCAGGAGTTAAGATGAGATATGCGGGCGCGATCTGTCAATCATGCACCTCGGGCAACTCATCCATCAACACATTCGAATTAAAAGCATCGAATTATGGACTTTATAGACGAAAACGTTGCCTGACGTATAGAAAACGATGCGGTGGTTTGATAATGATAGGCGAGGGGCGAACTTCGAGAACTATGATAATGGATTTCGATGGCATTAAACGCCATGCGGCAAAAGCCGAAACATTCCATTTGAATCAACGTTGCAGTCGTCAAAAGAACAAATCAAAAGAACAAATTTTGCGAGATAACCCATAATCTGCAAATCTGAACGCCCCATCTGTTCAGTGAAACAATGAAAAACCCACCATTTCCAAAGCTTCCATCTTCGACGTCAGAGCCTTCGGAAAATGATTCCACTCCGAAGCAGGCTTCTCTCACAGATCTGTCACGTCCGTATTCCAACATAGTCTTTCTAGTTGCTGCATATCACTTTTAAAGCCATCTTGCTCCACAGTGAATAGTTGCAAGAATACAGCTTATGAATGATTGGGAAGAACGTATTGCTGAACAGCATGTCAAAACTATAACGTGTTGTTCCCGTCAATATGAGAAGAAACAACAAGAACAGAAATTTCTAGTTCGGCATCAGCGAAAGAACTGTTAAAGAAGAGAATGCCCACGCCCGTTGAAAGCAGGTGTAAGCAGAGGTCTAGGCTGCAGACAGTCCGTAAAAAAGTAACGCAAAAAAAACTTATTCAAAATTCGTTAGTCTGGTTTTATGTAACGACAGGTTGTACCAAATGGAACATTACATGTACAATTGTGCAGAAGATGTGCATACTGTGCGGACCGAGATGCGCTCATGCTAGAACGCGAGAGAGGCAAAGATGGCGGGCAGCTGGGAAGAAAAGGTTGAGCGAGAAAAAGATACCGACAAATTCACTAGTGAGTTTAACAGCGTGTTTAATCATGGTAGAAGTTCATCGTTTTCGCATGAAGAGAAAGAAAACACTTCACCAGTCTTTATTCAACAGTGTCTTTCATGGTTTTCGCACCAATCCTCAATGCCGCTTCGTCGTTTCATCTTTGAAAGTTAAGAATGTCTCGATTAGCTTACATGCTTACTTATATATTAATGGAGTATTAGGAAAGTTCTAGACGGATACCTCACAATTTGTGTTGCCGAAATAAATGCACAATAAGGACAGTGTGATTTACTTGCCAATGGACAGTTCTGTCAACAACGAGGTCTCTGTCGCTGTTCATGCTGTTGGTACGTAAGCATCGTTACATATCTGCACAAGTCATACACTCATTATACGAAGGAACAATTAATGAAAGGAGGTGAAAACAAGGACAGAAGCAACGCAGCGTGAAAACTGAATGAAGAGAGGGGGGGGGCGTGCCGTGGCCATGATCGACCACCAATACTACAGCCGAACATAAGCAAATAACGGTCGTGCCAGCAAACATATAACGCACTCATAGAATGGACAATTGTTTCTGCATTCTAGATGCTCGGAGCTCAGTCCTCGGCCGTCGCCGATTGAACGTTGCTTCTTGCCGACTAACGTTCGGGAAAACGGCGGCCACTCAACAGATAAAATCTCACAGTCGACAGCCAACAGTCTTCAATGAGCCATCCGTCACTCAGCGGCTCAGTAGTCAGCAGTTAGGAGATCACTCATAACCAGTTCACTGGCGGCTGGTCGCAGGGAGCTCTTTTTCGAAGGCAAAAGGCGGGAAATCGAAGAATTTGGCGGCAAGATTGCGGACTTCCAGCTTTTACACCCTCGATGGCAGCTTGATGGGTTCACGGGAGCGGATGGGGGGGAGGGGGGTTGTAGGGAGGAGCGGAGTTTGTCTTTTGGGGTCGCTCTTTTGTGCTTGAGGCTTTTTCTTGCTTTGTTTTTGGAGAATAGCTGTGGAAGGTTGTTTGATAGAAAATAACGCTTGTACTCATCTAGCTATATCAGTGCTCTTGAAGCGCGTGATATGATTAGCAGAGAGAGTGCTTGCGATGATGGATTGTAATGATTTTTTATGCGGATGAAGCTTCACAGTGAAAGTTGGAAAGGCCTTCTCTTCGCTGCATTCTGTGCTCAGTGGGGTGCCGCAGAGTGGCGTTCTAGAGCCTCTTCTCCTTCTGCTTTATGTAAACGATCTTCTAAAGTACTTATCAAGCTCTTGCAAGCTTTATGCCCGTGATGTGAAAATATACATACCTATTATTGAGCCCCAACTCGATATTATGTCAGGACATGGTTTCATTGGAAAAGTGGTCACAGTTATAGCAGCTCGATATATCCGCTGAGAGATGCTTTGTATCGCACCTAATTTCCTGACTGAATGCCCTCTGCGTTTATTTGGTCTCGAAAATATTTCGCTGTTTACTACTGCCCCATTTTCGGAATACTCCAGTCAGGTCTGGTTCCCGTTTGCGAAAAAGGATATCGAGATAATTGATAGATTTCAACGGCACTTCACTCAGGCAGCTTTCAGAAAAGCATTCCACGGACCGTTCCAATCTAATTATGAACAGCGGTTTCGTATTTTTGGCTTGAAACCTCTGTGGCATCGCAGAGCTCAGTTCGATTTACATTTCTGCTTCAAGATCGTTAGAGGTTTCTCAGGCATTCTCGTTCGAGAGCCTTTTCTCCCTTACAAAGTTTGCACTGCGCTCGAGGTTTCACCCTCTTCAAATTGAAAGGAAATCAACTAATCGAACTGACATGCTCAACTTTTTTGCTTATCATGTTGCTCCCGTCTGGAACTGTTTGCCGTATGATTTGGTAATGGCTAGCAATTTATCATGGTTTACGAGACGTTTGGAGCAGCGTGATCTGTCTGCGACATGCGCCTCATATCAGTTACGATCAATCACGGGAATATGGTCGGGCCACGCCATACTTGAGAACACAGCCTTGCCCATGGAAGGAAAAGCAAGGAGGTAGTTGAAGGGAGGAAGGAAGGACCAGGGTTGTAGAGTGGAAATCTATGTGCGTTTTCCCTGAGGGTATGGTGGCATATGAAATAAGCAGACTGTGTCAGTGTATTTTTGAGATAGCCCTCGGCAAGAGTGAAGGTGACAGAGCCACGAGAGAAACCGGTGGGAATTCCGGCACTAGGGAAATTGGATTCCTCGCTTGCTCGTGCAGCCCTGATGTTAGCTCGCTGATCAGGGAGTGCGGTGCACGAAATTGCAGTGGTTGACACTTGCGCTGCTTAGTGTTCTTATTATTTCTAATATATGCAGAGAAAATTGCCCTCACTGATGTGGTGTCAGTTTCCGAGGCTGTTTCCGATGCTACGTTATCAGCTGTTTAACTGCACATTGAGGTAATAAGCTCAGTGATTCTGAATATATTTCCGTGAGGTAGCAATTATTCGATTTTTTAATCGTCTTTTGCAGATGTTATGACTGCGTGATGAATGGACCGATTCCCTAACACAGAAACTGCAAATGAATGCTCAGCCAGAAGGTGTTCACTCTTTGTGTATTTTCATGTGTAGCATCTTCGGCCTGGTAGTAATTTTAAATTAATTGAATGTTGACATTGACTATCCATTTTGATGGCATTTAAAGCAATCTCATCAGTGTAGAAGAACTACAGCTATAGGATCCGACAATAAACGACATTTCTGTGGCAGCAGTCTGTTAGGCGCATCCACAGCACACTGTAGACGGGCACAAACAGCTTCCCCACGTATAGACGTGAAACTTGTCACAACTATAAATTTTCAGAAGCTGACAATCAACTCTTTACTAAATTTGAAGTCAGTCCTTTGTCACGCTCGTAACAACTTGCGGACGCAACCTACTGTTTCTGATTTGCATGTCGCAAGAGGGAATTTTTCTTGAGCGATTTACTTGATTTCAGGGAACTCGCAGAATTTCTTACGCAATCTATTGTGTTATGTATAGTCATGAAATGTTTCGTAGATAACTGGAATTTTGCTGGTGGGTATTACCAGTTGTAAAATTTCATGAGGTCAAAAGTAGAATTTCACTGAGAAGTCCAAATAAGCCAACGAAAGATCCGACCGGCAGCTCTTGACGATTAGTTTCGTGTAGTGTATTTGTAACTGACGGCTCGGTTCATGGGTTGTACTCTATTTATGCGGGTACTTGTCGACTCCTTTTTCGAAAGTCAGTGCACTGGTATCAGTTCCCTTGACAAGTTATTATGTGTAATGCAGATCGTTTTGGATGTAGGATGCAGGAAACCGCCGCCCGGCGGCGCGGTTCCATATACCTGAGCCATGCAAAGTGGAAATCCATGGCGTCATCTGAAAAAGGGAAACTCCGCAGTCCCGTTTACATAGCTCTGTGTTAAAAGACACACGCACACACACTTACACGCACACGCACTACACACACGCCCGGACACGCACACGCACACACACATACTTACACACGCACGCACGCACGTACGCACACGCAGACGCACGCAGACACAGGCACCACGCATGCACGCACACGCGCACACACACATCCACACACACACACGCACACGCACACATACACATGCACAGACACACACCCACACACTCACGCACACGTGCACACACATGCACACACACGCACACACGCAGGCACACACACATACACGCACACACAAACAAACGTGCACACACACACACACACACACACAGACACCCGCGCACACACTTGCACACGCGCACACGCACACGCACACAGAGAGAAAAACACACACACGGACACTCAGGGACACATACACAGACGCACACACAGACACACACACACATACATGCAGACGGATACAGGTTCTGCAAGGTTTGCTTCACAGATGTGACTTCGTAAAGATGCTCGGAAGCATCGTTGATCAAGGTTAGGACATTACGCTCACATATCTCAGATTGCACGTTATCTTGTTATCTGACTTTTGATCTCAGCAATGCACATATTCACACGAAAAGTAGCACGCATCTGAAGAATCAATGCTATCTATATTTTGCAATCTTATTCGGACGAACCTGTTGTTAGCTCAGGCATGAGTCCGACCGCCCGCACGAACGATCTAAATGATGATAATATGTGACGATTCGTGCGCTGCAGACTCGATGAATATAAGAGATCGCAATGAAAATTTCATTTCCTGAGCGATTTCGATCTGCAACTGCTCTTCTATGAAGGACTTCAATGCAGATGCTAACCACAAAATTCCATCTCCGCAGATTTCCCAGAGCTAAAACCACATTTGGGCACACCGCACATACATGGATATGAACATATGAAGTTTTGCTTCAGGCACTTCATGTAATCGCCAATGCATTTTCGTAAAATTTGAACGAGCGCGAAAATTCCCAATATTGAAAAAAAAAAGTTTGCGCATCTTTCTTCCAAATAGCGCACTCTATGCAGCGTCGCGTCTGTGTGCATATCGTGAGCGCTGCCGAATTAAGTATGGTCTGTTCAGTCATGCATCAGTACATGGATCTCCAGTCAACCGCACACAAACATCAAATGCACGAAAATCGGAGGGATTTCCTATAGCCCCTGAGGCTTAAATGC
Source organism: Baylisascaris schroederi (assembly GCA_006503575.1). NCBI lineage: Eukaryota > Metazoa > Nematoda > Chromadorea > Rhabditida > Ascarididae > Baylisascaris > Baylisascaris schroederi. Next base: position 21,471 of record QEWY01003705.1, read on the forward strand.
GAGTGAGTGAGGTTGTGAAAGGAACTGTATATGAAGTTTGAGGTTGAATTGATGTGAGAGGAAAACACAATGGGTGATATTTATTCATTTAGACGAGCGAGCAAGAAAACACACACATCAATTGCCAAAAACCACTTGTGCGAGCTATCAGAACATGAAAACGACGGCAAGACCTCCAACGAAACTTTGCGATGGATTAAAGTTTAGAGAGTGTATTTGCGAATGCAAATTTGCAACAATGAAACGAAGAGTCCATGCAACGGTCGATCCATTTAACTCGGGGAAAAAGTCGAAAAAGGCAGTGGAACGACTACAGAACCAAATGGACGATCATCGATCCCTTTACACCAGTCCGCCCATCCTTCTTGGCAACAGTATTAAATGCGACTTTGCGAGAACAAGGATAACCGCAGCAAAAAAATCAAATCTAATGCTGTGGACAAATCCGGAACCGCTAACTTTCCCGGTTTCCGGCACTTGATCATTCCAGCCTCCAGTTCAGTTCTGGCCCGGACATTTGGCTCATCCCTACTATATGATCTGCATTACGATCTTCCAGACCGTAATATTTTTGGCTTTGTGGTTTTCAAGGCCGTCAACTGCCCCGTTTCTATTCATCGCAAACTTACATTCAACAGCACAAAACAGCGCACCAAGCAAAGAAAACTTAAACAAATGAAAATCGTTATATGAACGCAATGTCCTCAAAACATGTCCTATGAACACATGTCACGTGGTTACGGTGATATCCTTTCGAATCCCCACCATCGCCGTCTTTCCATGCAGCCAATCATTTGAAACATTTGAAACTGCGAAGGAGGTGGCCTCAAAGATTGACAAGATGCCGTACATCTTATCAACTGAGAAGGAGAGAATTGATAAAGCTGTGCCAAACTTATCTACAACAACAACTTCTGCCAATATCTAAAAGGTACGATAAGCTTTATGCAATGGAACGGTCTTTACAACAGAACAACATCGAAAGAGCAAGACAAGAATAAATCGCATCAGGCAAGGCTGCCTAAGCTAGACACGAACTTAAGCATAGAACTTCGTTACGAGAAATGCAGACAGTAATGCGGATGAAAGCCTAGCTGTGATAACGATGAATATCGGAAACTGATATCGCTGTAATCGAAACGCCATTCGATCTTGAACAACCAATCTTTCAGTGTATACTTCAGCTGTGTCGCTGTTGTGAGCATTTTCGTAGATTCTTCTTCAAGAAGCTTCACAGCGTGTAACATTTGGCTTCGAATGCAGTCACACTGCAATAGGAGCTCATTCAAAATTGTTGCGAATGCAAATAGGGAACGAGGTGATGACAGAATGAATGAACGCGAATGAAAGCGGGCAAATTTCGCGCAATAACAAATAAAATTGACTAAACGAAGGAACGATCGAAGATGAGTTCTGACACGATAATTTCAAAAATATCTTAAGTGAATCAAGCAAAAAGACCACTGTTAAAACGGAGTGTAGCCTTGACTGTTTCGACAGTGCCAAATGAATTCGGTCTCATGATCACATCAGACGAGTGGAATCTCTCGATCCGCATCATGCCCATTTACAAAATAAAAAGTTTCAGTAGCGTGCCAGCAGAACATATACGATATGAGTTTTTCTATCCGGGTAAGTCGAACTCTCTGTTCTGCGAATTGCCAATAATCATTACAAATGTGGTACGATTGATTCAAGTTATTACCCATGCAATTGCTTCCACAAATCTATCACAAATTCAGTTGTTTTTTCGCAACCAAACTGAGATGAAGTGGAAATACAATCGAGAAGTGATGACAGTTCTTCCGCATCTCCAATTTCCTATAACTTTTTTCGAAGCTGATGGGTGAATTCGATTGTTTTTAATAACAGCGCAATTTGCGAAATGCACTCTATCCATATCAAATTTCGGAGCTCTAAATTCATTGCTTTTCGAGCCTAAATCATCGAATAAACAGAAAGCAGCACAGAATGCGAATGCCATCAAAATCCGCGTTGCAATTTGACTTTGTGGAAGTACACAAAAAGTCCACATCAACAACATAGCGAATTTGTGTAAAAGTTGTCGCTCAGCGATCAGTGAATGCCGAAAGTGTATTAATCCCGCTGAAACGGACTGTTTCGGAAATTTTGGGTCTAGCACGAACGTTTTCGAATAAACAAATTAACCCCGTCAGCTAAACAGACGCCGTAAACCAGCAAGTTCCGATCGCGATAACGGGATCCCTAGGTGCAATTCTTTAGGGGTTATTCAAGCCAACACTTCTTACACCACTGAGATAGGCTTCGAGTTTGGAAAATGCCGAAGGTCAGATGGGAAGCAAAGTGTCGGGAAACGATAAAGTTCTCAAACACGAACGGCGGACTAACACTTCTAGTTATCTTTCCTCTTTGTTTCTCAAAGCGGAACCCAAAACTGAGGTTATTGGTGGGAAGTCCCAATATCATGGGATTACAGGTGAAAGCTGAAAAGCAAACGAACAGAGAATGAAGGCAGCCTGGAGAAAATAAAGTGAAAAGTTGAGAAGAATTAACGAGCTAGGTGCATTCGAAGAGTAATAAAGGATGAATGCCACATTCTGCACACAAGACGGGGCCATTACTCGAGTTCGTGCAACAGCTTAGTTCTGTGTCAGGATGTTTTCAAACTGACCTCACTTTCACCAGATTTGTCTCCAAACAAAATTTTGATCCCATCGGTTAGGCGCACTGCTGTAAAGCGAATGCACTTTAAATGCAGTGCGATATTCGATATGGCGTCGTGCAGAGTGACTGCCTGAAAATGAAACTGTTCATCTAGACGATTTGCAACATAAAGCCTTTATTATTTTACAGTCACGACGGCCAGCATATCTATGTAATCTATACTAACGTCTTTCTAATGAAGTGGTCGCTTCATAACAATTAAAATGTTGCATCAGGTTACATAATCAAGAGCTCTCAGTGGATCTAATTGAAATTCCTCATCACGACACTGCTTATCGGATTTCCGCTACCGTCTTCCAATTCCACCCTCCCAGCCCATTCCCCCGCTCTCCACCAGTTTGTCGCTGACAATGTTAATAAGTTCCTGTCATTTCACCGCAAACGGGACAACTAAGTTTTACAATGCAGTAAATTGAAAACGCATTCGTGTAAGAACAAATGAATATTCACTCTATGACTTTGAGAAAGCATGAACGTGAAAAATGGACACATTGTAGTTACTTAACCACACAAGGTTATAAAACTAAAGAGCGCTTAAGAAGCAATCAGATTCGGGCGCGCTAAATCTCCTTATTTAGAGAATTTGTTTCGAATGAATTGTTTTCTGCAAATTCATTAAAAGAGGCGCTCAGAACGGGTGCTTCAACGAACTAACAATCACTTCCTGGGTCTACTCGACGGTAAGAAACACCGATTAGTGCAAGTGTGAGTGCTGCTGTAAGATAATATCGAATGCATAACAGATCACGTGTGAAAGAGGCTAATACCATGAAAATCGCCCACTTCATGTGCCGAACCGTATGACCCGTCGAGTGTAAGTAGACTTGAAAGTTCCCAGCGCTCCTCATCGGCTTTTGCCCAGAGGGCGCGAATCTTCGAGATATCTTTATCGCATAGTCCCATCTAAGAATTTCATGTTTAAAAGAATAAATATGCAAATAAAAAGAACAGGAATTGAGCGATTCGTGGTCATCCAAAAACATTCTTTGGAGAGACCGCAAGACATTGGCCATGTTGTTCTCATCATTACAGTAGTACTGCCAAATAACATTAACGGCTGATGAAAACCATTGTTCGATTCACTGTTTCACAGCGTGCTCATGATCGTCGTGAAGGCTCAATAATGTGTGTTCAGAAGTTTAATGACTTTAAGAACATCTTCGAAGAAGAGAAACTTTTCACTGTACCCTCTCATGCCAACTGCACGCTACTGAAGATTTTTCCAACTAGGCATTCTGATCATCATGCAGCAAAGCGATGTTTTGGCAGAAAATTAGAGAACGGTTTATGAAAGATCGACCTATATGAAAGATCAACGATACTCTCTTTGAAGTTGACGGATCAGCGTGAATGATGCTGCGAAACTTTCATATATTGTACACCATACCGAACAAATTTTGCGATTCTGATTTGTTGTTCTCAAATCGAAACACATGCATGCGTAGGCCGCATATGCGCACGGACACGACTCTGCCATAAAGCACTTCGCAAATGCAAATTCCCGGAAGCGCACTAGAAAACAAAGTGCGAAATGAACAGATGCAGCCAATTTGGCTATCGACATTCAGCAGCAGAAGCGAGTCGTCTGAAAACAGTAGAAGCCTGCACTTTTCGCAGATCGGTAGAGGTTAGGCAGAGTATGTTGGCGGGACAACTGATTTCACTGCTGATAACATGAACCACCTCTGCTGAGCATTCTGCTTCCTCCAAAGTAGCCCGCAACATTGTTGGTGATTGCTCTTAAAAAATGTTTTTTTAAACCAGTTGAGAGAAAAATTGGTTAGCCGGTCTTCTTGAATCCATCATGATTTTCTCACAAGAAAACTGGGCTTTCAAACTTTTGACATTTGTTGTCAAAAAA
>QEWY01003712.1:0-25965 GCA_006503575.1 Baylisascaris schroederi
TTAGTGCATCTATTTCTTTATCTTTCAATGTACGGTTGAATCGTTTTTAGTAGTCATATTACTATTGTACTCGGTTACTGATCGCATGAGATTTTGAATTCTTTTTTGCCTAAGTGTCTTCTAATCGTTTAGGTTTTTTATTTTATTGCGGTTTTTGATTTTATGTTCTACTCAGCTGTTCTTCTTTCCATTCGCGTTGTCATGTTTTTTATAGTTTTCTCCAGGTTACGACTTTAAAGAATTATATGAAAGTGAATTATGTTTATGACTGCTTTTCGATTTGTTGCTGCGTTCGGTTCACCTTTATTTTTGATTTCATCATTGGTAGTGAGGAGACAAAAAATAGCATAACTTGTTTATTTCCAAGTTTTAGTTTGGCGTTATTGTTTCAAGAAGTAATCGGCTTTACATAATGTCTCACTAGCATTTGAAAATGTGGTTAAGTTTCAAGGTTTCGACGGAAATGTTTCACCAGTGCGTAATACGTCTAATGAAGCGATCTTTCTGATTCCTCAGTTATGTATCTGTGCTCTTCCTCAGTCGAACTACTGGCCAAGTTCGCAATGCTTGGTGTTTTCTTTCACAGTACTTTGCTGTTTAGGTGTGATGCGCTGTCTCATTTATGGCGTTGTTTTAGCAGCTATCGATACTATTTGTGAGGTAAGCAGTTATTATAACTTTATTTTTGAAGTTTCCACTTATAAAATACAGTGTCTCTCCAGGTTGATTAGTTTTTCATTGGTGGTTCACTGTGTTAACTGTGGAGCGATGCTCCTATGAAAAACTTAAAAGCATTTGAAAGAAAGATACTTGATCCCACAAGTAGACAAGCTTTTTAAATAGATAGAGTAGTCGATGCGGACAACGGATGACTTACGCTTACGGCAGATATTGCTCTATTTTTTGATGCAACTGTAATATATAATATTCGTTTCACGGTGCCTTTTATGCCCTTTTAATAATTTACATTTGCCAATCACTGCTCAAGGAAACATATTATAGTCACGTTGAGGTTGTATGTGAGAAAGAGAACATAGGTTTGTGAATTACTTTCAGCGTGGAAACCACTCGGGTTTATCCCGTAAATTATTGGTAGATTTAAGCCTAATCCAGTCGAGTTTGCTGGATGTGGCGAAATTATAGCGAAACTTTGCGAATGAGCAGTTGCTGTTGGCACTGCAGGCAACTTTAAAATTGGCATGACAGCAAAATGTACCTCATGAGCAATTAGTGTAACTAAGCAGCTTGCAGCTGCATAGCGGATTTTGCAGTTGGTCGCTTTTAAAATATGCAGAAAGACAAATTTTTCTAGAAAATGTGTACAGGCAGTGAAGCTGAACAAAATATTTCACATATTTTACAACCAAAGAAATTTATAGAACTGATGAAAAAAAATGCCGAAATGCATATAGTTTCGAATCATGTAACGTGTTTTCCCACTTACTTATTATTGCGTCATGTCTTTGGTCATTTCTATCTTCCGACATCGAAATGTTGCGTGTTGCGTGGAGCGCATATGAGGATATAAAAATTCCCTGTTTACAGTGATGCAACAAGTCAAAAGCTTATTCGAGTTGACCTGGGCCAATGATCACCTCGTCGATATCCTCATAAAACATTATACTTTCGTAATGATTCGTGCAATTGCTGAGTGAAGTTCAGTGATGTAGCAGTGAACTTCTTCAACTACGGCTGTTCATAAGAATGGAGCGTGCTTTAACGGAACTGGGAGGTTTCTAGTCTAAATAACGCAATCGGCAAATGTGTAACTCTTTTAGGGATCTTCTGGTGGAAACTCGATCTTGATACCCCGGTCACTAAGGCGCAAGCTGTGTGAGCCTAATCGAAATCTGGAGCTATGCTCTCTGAAAAGGGTAAGCTTCGCTCAACAAATTTTCATAACGCATCAATGAGCTGTTGACTCGGACATTTGGAAATCTTCGAATATAATATTCGGTAAAGCAGAAGTTATTAGCGATTTCAGAAATTATTTCTCTACGAATCAAACCTTTCCTATATCGTTTGACAAAATTTTCGGAAAAAGAAATCCGCAAAAGTAATGGAGCGCTTCCAAGAAGCAGTAGAAAGAGACTGGACGACGTTGCACGACAAAAATGTTTGCGAGGGTGACGGAATGCGACTAGCGAAAATATAGCCTTCATACTGGTGAAAATGATTTAAAAAATATATAAAACAATATCTCATACGGCAGCTACAAGAAGGTATTAGGCTCTATTAGAGAATTTCCGTCTGATATAGGTGCAAATGTGGCGTTCAGTGCATGCTGGATTAATGCAAAATGAAGCAGCAATGTCACAACGCGAACCAATTCAGTGATTCATCTTCGAATTATTTACATGTGAGCGTCGCAAGGTCGATGCTATTCGGTGTTGTTGTGACTACTTACAAATGTAACGATAGCCGAAACGATTGCAAATGCATGAACGTATTACTACTTTTATCAGTGAAAGCGCCTATTCTGTCCCTATTATTGTGACTATATTGCCGTTTTAATTCTGATAATAATATGCACGTTCGTCACTACATAAGCAGCGGTTTTGTCTCAATAAACGTCTTTCCTTGGTCTCTCAGCGGCGGTCCTCCACCAGGGCTTCCTTCCCGGCGGTCACCATAGATGTGGTTCCGTTATGGGCTATAATGGTTAGGATTTGCGGCTCTCTCCCCGCAACGTCCCGACATAATTGATGGATAGGTCCTGACATCACCGAGCAGAGATGATCACCTCACCTCGGGCGCCAGAATTGCGGTGACCTTCGGGAAGGAAGACTTGGTGGTGGACCGCCGTCGAGAGACCTTCCTTTCCGACGGTCACCACAAATCCGGTATCTGAGATGAGGTGATTATTTCTGCTTGGTGACGTCAGGATCTCTCCGTCAGCTACTGGCCCCAAATGAGGTTTGCTAAGCACTAAGTGGTTCACTATATTATTTTTATTTTTTTTACTTAACCAGTTTGCTAAGTACTTCTAAATTATTGTGAGTATACCAAAAGGAAGGCATAGAGGGACTTCATGTTTTAATTGTGCAGTATCGCTAAAATATCGAAATTAATGAAGTAATGCAAAATAAAATATCACATCTATCCATCTCGTCACAGCAGCTTGCTGGATTTCTCAAAATCTCACCCCTTAGCACCTAAGTGTTCATGCATCTTGGAAATGAAAGAGTCACAGTGAAGTAACATCAAAGAAAACGAATTTTTAGCAGAAAAGCGCCGAGAATAAAAAAATAATGCGACCACATTATATTGCACTATTTATTTTCACTCCCTTCACATCAGTAAATCTCATATAATCGAATGCTTCAGATTTTCAATGCATTCAAATCGATACATTTCAAATTCTTTCATCGGCGGGGGTTCATTGCCCGCCCATTCAATCTCTTCCGGCCGGCTACGCATCCGGAAAGAGTCCGAAGTTGGGCACGAGTCCTCGCATTCTTGCTCGAAAGTGACTTACTTTGACTGTGGTACTCTTCAAATGTGATTATAAAGTGTTGCCTCATCGGAATCCGTAGAATTCATTCGTTCTATCTTAGGCTGAGTGAAATGCGATTTTTAGCCCACATATAGCAGCAAGTACGATCGAAATATACGTTTTTCTGAATGGGATGTGTGTGATTCTCGGCCGGACTTACCTTTGTGCAGGATTCGAAAGACTGCGAGAAAAGACGATGATAGCACCACTGTATCGACATCACTTGCGGATAGTGACGCAGTAAGCAGTAAAACTTGACATTTGTTTATTGATGTACTTCTCCGCTGCTGCTCGTAGCAGCGAAGTACCCACTGACCGACCATTATAGCACTGGTGCGGTATTTGTAAAAATCTCGTTTGAAATTTTAAACGATGGCAGAAATTTCGAAGAGGCTGATCAGAAACATTGACTGAAACACTGTAAATGATTTCTATGAAGAAGCTTATTTTTGTTCAGATTTATGAACGGTCTTCACGAGAAGATGAATTTATGCAAAATTGGCAAAAGAATTAAGCTGATCGATGAATTAATTTGCCGTGAAATTTGCAGAAATCTTTCCGCGGAAAAAAACTTTTTCATAGCAGTTCGTAAGCGTTTCAAGTCGCCTTATAAACTTCGGTAAAGTTCCTGAGGAGCTGAGAGGATACTTTGAATATCAACAGTACTTGAAGAATTTTCTGTAGCTTATTTTAACCGAGGCTACAATTTCAAAAGTAGTTCTGCATCATCACTGATTTTTGGCATTTTTCCAATTGTCAACAATTTCGGCATCGGATTGTATAAATGATCAAGCGACGTTCTTCTACGTGGTTACCTTAAAAGAAATTTTGACTCGTTGAAACTAGCAATAAAGAAATACATCTAAATGTAATCATAAAAGTGCTATTTGCACGGCCAATTGAAGAAATGCTGACAAAGCATCAAAAGATGTCCATTAAACCAACGGCCTCTTTAGATGCCTCCAACAATTGAACTTTTAATGCGACTTTTGTAATTTTTTATTTGCAACTTCAATGGATCTCAATGATTAGAGAAACTGGAAGATCTGAAAGAAATTTGTTGAAAGAAATCACTCCGAGAGCAAGCAGAAAAGGCAAGGCCATCAGTGTACACGCCTCAACGATCTATCCTTTAACACAGCTAGCGTTAGGCCTTCCTATGCGCAGGTGGGTGTTTAGGTTTTAGCGGTTGTACTTTATGGACAGACGTTGATGCCGAAATTTTCTGTGTTGAAGGGCACTTCAAGATAAAAGCAAAATGAGCACATGAGTAGCTGAACGCAAATTGCAGGTTCTTGAAGGATCCGGTATGAGCGATGCAATTCCAGCACTGCCGAAGTTGAAAAATCAAGTGAATATATCAAAGTTGTAAATGTCTCCTAATAAATGTAAATGCCATCTAATAAGAAATAAATAAAAATTAATAAAGTGTTCAACTCTTTCTTGACTGCTCAAGCGATTAACACAAAATCTCTCTGTCATCGTATAAAATATCTAAGCTGTTTGGGCGACCATCAATTTTGCTAGCAGCTTTTGATGAGTTAAGATCATTCAAACAATTTTTTAATGTTCAAGTATGTGACTGTAATTGTCATCAGGAGATATCGACTGCCAATCTCTTTGATATCGAGATCTCAATCGAGACATACCATTAAATGCTACACTCATCATGGCTGTGAAGTCATAGCACAGTGATGTTTACATAGCGGCGGAAGGACCATTGTAAACAATATAAATATTTTCAAGATGAGTTCATAAAAACAATGATGTTTGATGCGTTATTTGGAAAATGAGTTTCTGCAGAATGAATTATTATTCATTGATTTGTTGCATGCTGTCCTATCTCTAAACAGCGCCGCTTATTCGAAAACAATAGTGCATCAAAGTGATGATAAAGATAACGAAACGAATCATATCAGTTTTCCGTTTGTTCATGTGATTAATGCACGTGCATTGATAAGAACATGCGTATATGCGGGAAGTGAGCGTCGAAGTTGATGTTTTCCAACAATGTCTTCCTTCAGGATTCCGATGTTCTTCGATCCACGAATAGTGCTCAAGCTCTAACATCATATCATGACGAGATCTTTCCAACTATTCATGTTACTCGTGGTATGATCGGGCCAAATACACGTTTTAAGCTAACACATAATGTAGATAAGTCGGTAACAGCTCCCGTTAGCAAACGACCTTCGAAATATGTTTACTTCCACAATTCCTATTCACCGGTTGCATTCAGCGCACATCGCTGCATAATCCCTCCGCCATATGAACTTTCATAAGTTGCTACTTATGGGAAGCTCGCATAATAGATAGATGATATTTAAGTTGGTCACAAAAAATAGGCTAATAGCGACGAAGGGGATCATGGAAAAGGAGCATTTCTGCGTGGATAACTGCACATATGCTTAAAGTTGCTACGCAGAAATGCCGCGTTGTGACAACGCATTTTGCTACCGCGGCGTATAAGAACGTCTGCGGAAATTAATATCTCAGGAAGCATCAGAGGGCCAAAAGCGGAAATCGTATCCATTAGCTGTTGCATTTTACGAAAGGATTCATATCATTTAAGCGACCATTTTGGCTACAAAGATTTAGGACTGTTGAGGACTCCCATGCTATAGCGCTTCAACAGTTTGATTGCTACGACACCATATATTTCAACCTTTCATTGAAAGACTCTCATTGATATGGATACCATATACTTCAAGGTGAACGAGCAACTCAACCAGTGAAATGAGAGAAGCACGAAAAAGGCACTCGATGTCATACATGCACAACTAACAAGTAAACAAATAAACAGATTTCAACAACCACCATAACCATTGCAGTATCTGCTAATGCGTTAATAAAATATAAATCTTGCTTGAAGGACATTGACGGTAGAGCGAACATAAATCACTCACAATCGAAAACGCTTTTCAGGGAGCATCTCCATTGAATAATGCTCTCTTTAATTTAACACAGCGTACGGTTCTAGACAAAATTTCACATAAGCTTTCTTCACAAAATTTTATATAAGACCTCCATTTCTTTGCATGAACAGAAAATTTCAAGCATTCGAGAATCGCTGGTGGCTCTCATCTGTGTTCATGTTTGCCAGCTCGTCTGCATTGTTATTTGGCACCCGCACCATCACTCGCAGGCCCAATTTTCAGCAATTCATTCATATGCAAACTTCATATTCACTCCACCACCTTAACTGAAAAACTTTCTAGAAATTTCAAATATCCCCATGCATTGGGACAGGAGAATACATTCAATTTCGTTACCGAAAATTGTTGCATGAACATTGCCTATTAGGATCATTCCCCTGCTAAGTATGTGGAAAATGAAACAAAATTATAGCACCTAAGCAGAGATACCACTGTGAAGAGACAATTCTGCAGGAAGAACGTTGATGAGGATATAATCATTTCTTAACAGGTCATTCCCTTCTGAACTCAATATTAAACATTGGTATTGAATCAATAAGTAGAGTGAACGCAGCGGTCATTGAAGGCGATAATGTCTGTTCATTCGACGACTCTTCGTTCCAAGCATACGTTAACATATTCAGTGCTCAGCATTGCTGTGGAATTCTTCAGCGGAAGAGGATCCTGCAAATTTTCAATGCATCATTTGTAACGATTAAAGAAGAGGTGAGTTCTTGTAATTAGAAATGAATGATCACATGAAGGCATACAACATTGTTTAGTTCATCCATCTAAGAGAATGTATGCCCCATCATCACAACCCAAATTTGCAGAAACCTTCACTTGTATTACTCGCACATCAAAGCTCGAAGATGCGAGCTCATCACGATTGCTTTCGGATTGTAATAGAAAGAAATCGAATAAGTGCCAATAAATTCGATCAATAACTTAGCACACCATATAGAATCACAGGGAGGTATATAGTAACGGCTCATAGAAGCCGCCGATCAAATGCAACAAGCGCAGTGCACGCAACAAAATTCAATGCGACATGCACTCGTGCAATTCTGCTCACAATAAGAACTAATTTCAAGGTTTCCCGACAAATGGGGAAATACTTAATCGTATTTGAAATATCCTCGTCCCCCTCGTCACAAAGTCCTCACAAAAAAACTTCATCGTTACGGATCTATACTTATGAAGTGAATATCCGATCGACTGCCAAATATTCTTGCAAAATTTAGGAGTCATAAATCAATTTCAGTTCACCTCCGACTGAAGAAGGATCAACATCGACGTCAGCATCAACTCACAAATTTACTAGCTTCAATTTAGGGGACCTAGTTGAAATTGTTGAACAAACAAATTAATATACGCATACATGCAGTGACAGAATGAGCCATAATGCACCTGAGTGACTTAAAATTGTAAAATTTTCTTAAGATCCTGTTATGCATGGTACAGAACAGCCAATCCAAGACATCTACTTGCGACCTAACGATACAATGATCACGTTTATTAATATAGTCGTTTTACTCGTGTTTGGGGCCGTGGTGTTCCCCCACAAACCGCTCCTTCCATCTCCCTTCTGCTCTCGCACATCGGCGTCGACTGACCGTTATCGGCTACTGCCCTCCTCCTCAATCAAGCCACTGCCGTCAATCACAGCAGTCTCTCATCCTTATTAGTTTCAACCGTATGTTCGTTTGAAATAATGAGGCCAACATCGCATGGAGAATATGCAACCTGCCTCGGACAGCACCACAATATGTGTTTCTAATGAAGGCCCAATTTATCAGCATTATTGAAGACCTGAGTGCTGCATGTTTTAGTTGCAGCAGGCTATGAATTTTTGAATCCCACAGGGACCATATCCTGGGCAACGACTTCCGGTAAACTGATCATTAGAAGGAATTTGATGGCCTCTCTCATCCAGTGGCCTCTAATCAGTGCACGCTCTCCCCATGGCTCTGATTGGAAATTTAAGCAGTTTACTGGCGCAGAGAGAATTATGTGCTAATCTGATCTACTACTCTACCTCCAAGTCCATAAATAACAGAAATCTGAACCTGTGAAGTTGAGCCGAATTTAAGTTTATAGTTGAGAAGAAGTGTTGCAATTGTAATTTTAAATTCCATAGCAGCAAATCGTGCGCCCACACAACTTCTCGGTCCGCCACCAAAAGGTAGCCTCGCCATCCGATGGTAGTCCCGTCTTTTGTAGAACCTACAAATCGGGTGACTGTATCAAACAGCAGTCGCAAAAAAGGATTTCCAAGTGCGCAGAAGGAAAAGGTTGCTCCACTGTAACCACCATGTAGCAGATTTTCGAATAAAATATCATCCTGAGTAAAACCTACTGCTTGAATAACGCCGACTTATTGTCAGGAGAGAAGAGAAACAGCTCAATAAAATCTGCTTCGTTGTAAAACTTGGGGAAAGTAGTTGCATTTGTTCATCGGTCGCTGTTAGTGTTGCCGTTATAAACTGCCGATACTGTGCCAACTGAAATAGCAACGAGGATACTTTAATGCAATAATGCACTGAGATATGCTCTCATCGCTAATCCATCCAGAAAACCTCTCAATGCCGCGAACCGCTGAAGCGTTATGATGTTTTCCATTTGCTATCGAAGAACGAGGAGCAATGAACGAAATTCACAGGAAATCTTACCTTTCCGGTTTGAAAGCATCCGGTTCAGGCCAAATTTCTCCATCACGATGAATACTCCAAATAGGCACTCCAACTTGAACGCCTGGCTTGAATTCGATACCATCAATCACACAGCGTTTCGTGCATGTCCTATTCACGAAGCTGCAAAGTTGATGAATGCCAGATTGCATTTGTAAAGTACCGTTCAGCAGAAGAAATTTTTGTTCTTAACTGAAAGTAAAACAAAAATATTGCGCATCAGGTTTTTCATACGTTACAACTCAAAAAAGCACTCCATAAATCGGTACTGTATGTGATTTAGCAATTCTTATAAGACGAGCCAGGAGTCGTATAACTAGTGAAACATGCATAAGAACATCTGACTAAGCTACTACTACAATCCTTCGGTGAAAAACCATCATATTAAACATTATTGCGCGGTCTTCGCATCAAACCCTTTTTAGGATTACAAAGTTTGCGAAATCGGTTCACTCGGAACCATCGTGGTGCATCAGACCATGCTGCTCCATCTATTATGAGGCGGGATGCGTTGCCAGCTGCCTGAATAAGACGATTGCTTAGGGATTAAACGGATCGAATGCATAGGCATCCTCCCTTTTCCCCGTTTAAAGCCATCATAACTTCGAAAGACTAAGCAGTTAGCCTTGAGAGGGCTGAATATTCTGTGCTCTGATCACTGTCAGTTCAGTGAAACATATATAATTCATCGAATTGAAACTGCAAGACAGATGAATAGGGAGACCAGCGCATACAGATGAACAGATATACGATGTTAGCACAATTTGTTTTGTAGTGCAGATGCAAATTAGAAATCTGTGGGTGATTTTGTTGTTTTTACTTACAATATAAATGGTGGATAGAGACGAAGAACCTCATGAAATACCGCATCCAAATATGGTAACTTCATAACGACGTTGAAGAAGTCATCATGTTCCTGAAATATCGTAAGAGAGGTATGAATAAAACATATATGATTTGTTCACGCAAATTAAATCGCCGAAAAAGGCCTTTGATAATAGAAGTAATGCCGTTGTGAAGGAATACGCTTTGCTGCCATTATAATATGCCTCTTCAAATGTACTATTTTCAAATATGGGCGTGAAATTAACTGAGTCATGCTAAGAAGATTTTATGATGAAATTCCGAAATCGAGTGATGGAGTTTTGTGACAATATCGATCATAAGTGATGACTCGTACCTAGTATGGTATCTTCAATGTACTCGATTCTAATATGTTCTTAAAGAACTGTAATACTAGTAAGCATAAGACTAAGATTATGAACACTGAAATCTTTTTCACATAAGAACCGTAGTTTTTCAACATTGAATCATTTCAGCGATTATAGATCATCAGCGAAAACGAACTACATCATGAAGATTGTTAAAAAAAAAAACGGAGCTTACAATGTTCATTTCCGTATTTGATCGATCAAGGAGTAACTTGATCAGGTCGATCTGTTCATCTTTCTGCAATATTATTTCAGCATGAATAATTCATCATTTTCGTGTCAAGTTCTATAGAAATCGATGAAGAGGGAGAGACAGTATATATGGAGCTTGTGTAGTATATAGTAAATGTAGGGCTTATGTAGTGCTGAATGGGGAAAAAGGCAGTGATTTCATTGGTAATTTTTCTTTACTGTACTCAAAAAAAAAGATTTGCCAATAGTCATTTTACTGAATGGTTACTTGTAAACGTGCATCCAATGATCACTGTTATATTGCTGAATCCTTATTCTGGAGATGCACTATTCGTTACATTAACTATAGCAATTGATTCTTGAGTTGTTCGAGCTAGTAATAGGAAACATCCATCGAAGGGACCATAAACATACACATCTTCTTGTAGCTCGTTGATCAATCACTTCGGAGAGTTTATCGAATAACCACATTTCCGATTGTCCCGACCTGCTCGTTTTTGTGTACAGATCGGAACAGTAGGATGCTAATTCGGGGAAAATCACTGCAAATGTCAAAAATTATTGGTTAAAAAATGGTAATACTGCAAGGTGTTTCGCGTTCTTTCTTCAACTCGCGAATTTATCAAGAGCAAATATTTTGCGTTTTTGCTTTTTCAAGCTTTATCGGCTTTGTTTTCTATAGGTGAATATTTTTAAAACATAGTCTTTTTTCTTAACTTAGTTCATCGAAAGAATGAATATAGCTATCTACATTGATGAAATCGGTAACTTGAAGAAATAATAAGCACTTGCTAATGCCGGTTTTTGTTTCCTAAAAAAGCGTCAGATGATTTCCGATGGTTTGTCATCGCATTTCTTAATCACTTCCATCTGAGCTCGAAAGTCCCCAATAATTGCTAATAAATATTTGGAATATTTTCCAATTGGTCCATTTATTTTCCAATAATCATGAATTTAATTTTCTCGACTTAAGTGAAGTAATGGTTCACCTGGGCTTAAAAGAAACTACAACAACCACTGTTACTAATATCCTTACTTATCTAAATTGGAGGAATTTTTTGGCTTTCAAAAAACAGTGTGAAATTTTTTGTATCCCGAAAAGTCTTCACTTTCATTGATTCCGATAAGGGACATACTTTTTATGAGATTTGGTGAACTCTGAAAAATTTCTGCTTTTTTCGAGATGTTCCTCAAAACTGAATTTAGCTTACGACCGAATCACTATTAATGTCTCAGCGCAACTACATTCACTTGCTCTTAACATCTAGGTAACCGATTTCAGGCTACACTTTTATTTATTTTATGATCTAGAAAATATCGACAATTGCGGTCAACGATATCGTTTAGTTCACTTTTTGCAATTTGTGCTTATTTCGTCATAAAAGTGCAAAAGTTCAACAACATTTTTTTCTTATCAAAAATGGCTTAAAAATAAACTGATCGATTCAAAAGTGACCAATTAATTGCTTTGTCAATAAAGATATGATTTTTGTATTCGTTTATCAGCTGAACGTGATAAATGATTATGTGATAGAATTAATGACTAACGTGATATTCGCATTAAAATACTTTTTTCCGGTGATGGCAATTCGTTGAAATAATTTTTACCATGTACTAGAAATGGATCCTCTATGCTGTTTTGACAATTCGAGCAAATCGCGAATGCACATTTTGCAATCACATCGAGTGTTAACGCTTTCAATCTTCTGAAATCGAATCCATCTGTGAAAGCGTGAAGTCACTGACCAGAAGAGTGCGGCGCGCAAAGTATAAGGTAGGATGTGACATAACCCGACTTTCAAACAATCGGACGAATACGCATGGTTACTTAGCAACTTACACGCTTTTCTCTAGGGCTTATTTACCAACGAATAATGAAATAGATAAAATAATACTTCCGTAGTTTAACTCACGAATTTATCCCTACAAATGTTTATTGGTGTCGATTTGTTACAACAACTGATATGGTAGTGCATCACTTCGTCACTATACTTTCTAATATTTCGCTATCATGAAACTGCAGTTCACAGAGCGATAGCATGCCACCTGTGACCGAATTTCGTGCTCCTTTCAGACATGCGCTTACAAATGCGACCACAATGGTTGAGAATCCAACATGACGTGAAAAAACCTCAAAAGCATTTAATCATTGCATGCATATTTGAAATATGCATATAGAACAAATGCGTATGAGAACGTGACTATGGAAAGTAATGTCGAAGGAGGTGTTTATGGTTTCGGAATGTGTTCGATTTCTTCGACATCAAAGCAGCGTCCGATCGATCTCCCAACTTCATTCGGTATGAAGTTGGTGATATGCCCTATCTGCGACGATAATTCAGCTAAGAAATCAATGCCAAGCATCTGCGTAAGCAGTATATCATACGGTGAAGTGGGTATCAAACGATCAGAGAATAATAAGCAACAACGACAGGAGGCTACCTGCAATTGGCTAAAGAATTGCCTGAATACTAAACCCTCTTGCAAAGGCATTTGAATATTCTGCAAATATATTACAATTGGCTTTCAACTCGGATATTGAAAACAACTTACTCATAAATATCAAAACAAGTCGTGCCATCAGCCAAAGGAGCGACTTTTTTCATGAAAATATCAACTTTGTCATGAACAATGAGGCTCACCGAATACCTTTCAATTACAAGAAAATATTATGCATAGGAAACTTTCAAAGCGTGTTTCAATTTTTTGAATATTGCATTATGGCATACATATAGTCGCTGCATAAATACAACTTCTAAGTAACGGACATTTCATAAGACACTATGGGGAAAGGGATGTCTTGATGATGGGCATATTGGAAAATATTTTTCGAGAGGAAAGGCGCTGTCAGATTATCGACGGCAACTCTCAAATATCTATAAGATTAGAAGCAACCACAAAGGCTTTAACTAATTCACAGATTTAAAACATGAATGAATACAAAGTGATAGTTGCTAAAGTCTGACTAACCTTTCGAATTTTTGCAGTTGTGAATATTGTTGAAAGACATGAGCGCATTTCCTTCCATGCAACACCCTTTGCGTTAACCACACTTGCACTACTGAGGAAGTCCAGTTCCTGAATCATTTCAACTGTGACATTCGACTACACGGAGGAATATCTTTTCAGATGACTCAAGAGAAATGCATCGCTAAAATTAGTGTAGAAAGGAAAGCTATTAGCGTTATATATTGCAAAAATAGTGCTTATTTCTGAATTTTTATGGTAAAAGAAGTGTATCATAAGCGTTGAATGGAATCATTGGAACGATAAAAGGAGCCGCAATAGCGAGTAAAATTGTGTATTCAGTGGAGATAGTGTTTATAAGTGTTACAGGTATTGAAATCAAACTTACGAACCACGAAACTGAATTAAGTGAGCCGCCACCGGAAAGTTTGCCATAATTGAGGCAGAAATTTTGGCTCAATGTCCATGCGTTTTGGAAAACCGAATGCTTCTTTTTGAATTACAGATGTACGCATGGTTCTAGTTCTGTGAATAAATTGTTGAGAAACTCCGAAATCCTAGATCACCTTCTCTGCTATCTTCCGAACTTATCGATCAACATCGAAATGAGTTGTTGAGAGAGTGTGCACGCACTCGTACAAGTAGAGTCCATGATTTATAGCGATCAAGCAGCGGGTACCTAATTCATTGTTGATAACGTCAGAAAATCATTCAGAAAATGCCCAGAATGTAACAGCAAATATTCACTTGAGCCGTAGGAATCACCTGAAGTCTATCGAAACGATTTTAAAGCGCACCCTGCTGGTTTATTTGCTTTATCTGTTGAGACTGAACAATTTTTCGACAGCTTGCCCATGTCTCTGACGATATTTTCGACTGATTACGCCAAGAGGAATGGAACCCGGAGAGTGAAAATTTTCTGCTATTAATTGGTCGGCATGATAAAATAGGGATGACAGCATTCGTCTTGATGTTCGCCATGGTTTCTTCGAGATTCTGCATGTATGCCAAACTAAAGCATCAAACAATTCACTTCTTCGTAAAGGCTTTATTAGTGAGTAGGAAGCCGCATTGACTATGGAAGGAATCAATGCAGATTTTAAAGCGAGTGCCGTTGCAAGTTTTATAAATGTAATAGGGCACGTTATAATGGGATACTGCAGGTTCCGAAAGTGCGATAAGAAGAAAAGTATGTACTGCAGAAATAACCTTTGTGAAAATGAATGGTTCGACGTGTGTGTGTGTGTGTGTTTTTCTTGTCTTTTTTTTGAATGCTCACTTCACATTGGCACGAGTGAATACGACTGCTGCTAAAGTTTTCCACAAACTTCAATAGGAAAAGTTTGTTCGTACAAAATTCAAATCTATTGAATGTTGGATCACTGCTTACTTGTGCTGAGTTAGATGTGATTTTTTACTAATAATCATTGATTTCGGATTGGCAACTTTATGCTTTCCATTTGTGTCTCCAATAAAAACTTCACATCTTCACGCGATCAGGAAATTAGCCATCCAAATTTCATTGGAAAGAACTGTCTATTACATAAGTTCCCTCAATATATCTATTGATTTGCAACCTGAAGTAATCTCTAATAGTGTTTGCGGAAAATCCCTCGGTATTAACCTATTGTTCAGAAGAGTTATTTTTCAATCGATATACTACCTCAATT
This sequence comes from Baylisascaris schroederi, assembly GCA_006503575.1. Classification (NCBI taxonomy): domain Eukaryota; kingdom Metazoa; phylum Nematoda; class Chromadorea; order Rhabditida; family Ascarididae; genus Baylisascaris; species Baylisascaris schroederi. The sequence goes on from QEWY01003712.1 coordinate 15,142, forward strand.
TCTGGAAAAGTTTTTTTTCACTGCTTCATTTTCTTGCTTCACTTTTTCTCATCTACGGTTGTTATTTTGCATTGTTTTCTTTTAGCACACTTTTTATGCATCGAATAAACGTAACTACTTCTCATTTATTACTTACTGTAAATGAAAATTTCTTGTTTTGCTCGCCTCTAAGGGTATGAGTGGGTATGCTTCATCTCTCTGTAATAAAGATCAACCGCTGAGCATGAACTGATGCATTATCATGTACATTCAATTAGCTCTAAGCATGGTCGAACTTCCGTTCGGTCGAGATCAGGGCCCATGGATGCGATGTGCATTTTAACGTTATTATAAATCGTTGTCGCCATCCGTAATTCCTGCTTACTGGCACGAGCAAAATGAACAATTTGAATGAATAAACCACGATCATTCTTATCTCAGTATTGCGCTGCAATTTGATCACTCTGTTTCATATAACCAATCGAATGGCAAAACAAGATGTGATCCAATACACTTTGAACGACTATACGACGAGAAATAAAATCATGCGGCATAATAGTAAAATATAAAAATACATAATAGTAAAAAATACATACCATTCGATCAACGAAGCAATTGAAACGTTTAATGAGAACTTCTTGCACAGTATCCAAATCCTTAACGATGATAAAAAGCCTCGGTCCCATGATGAAGCCATAAAATTTGCCGTATTGTTTCTTCCATTCTTCAAAGACGCTGTATAGAAGTTGGCCATTCTTAAATACTAAATATAGAATATTCTGCAGTCTGTATCGTTCGATGATCAGGGAATGTTATAGAAGGTACAAGTCGGGTTTTTGATACAATTGGTTTTGTTGAATATTGACTGGAAGTGATTTACCGTGAAGAGTTGAGGTCACTTAACTTTATACTCTTTAATGGCTTATTTTCCGAATGTCTGACACTAGAGGTGCTCGACTGTTCACGTGCAATTAAACATGGCCATGCGTTGCATATTGATGTTTGCTGTACGCTTTCCTCAGTCATCGAGTTCTTTATACTTAAGACCATCAATGATGAACATTTTTTTAAACCAAACATCTATATATTCAACCGAACAAAAGAACATTTCTCGATGATATCATACGACGCATATCGTAGGACTTTTCGCTTACCGTAATGTATTGCAAATTGCAAAATCTTGCAAGCGTAGGCGATATTTTTCAATCCAATATAACGCCTTGCAATTCTTTCCGACTTCATGCGATCCTTCTCAAAATTATGCTTCTTCAAAATGAAAAGTGGGAAACGGATACTGTACTGTTGTTTGGCCTTTCTATGCTTGCCAATTTCAAATTTATTTCTCATTTTCTTGTCTTTTGGATATTTCCTTTGCGCTTCCGCAAACTTCCTCTCTAACTGTGTAGTTTGAAGCTGCGTGTTTACCCGCTTACGCTAGCGTTTTTGTGCATTCGTGCGATCCTTCCCGATCTGGAAAACCACCGATGCCTGAGTTACGAAAATTTTAGCCGACGTGACGTAAATGATGGAAACACATTTCATATCGCATTAATATTTACACATCGATCTTGGAAGAATCCATAAACACTCAAGAGTGCAAAAAATGCCCACGTGTGTTACAACGCGATAGTCTTCACATTGTACTGCTCTGGTCGAAGAAAAATCGAACTTTCGTGGATGGACGATTTGTATGCATGCTCGGAGTTAAGATTCACGGGAAATTGAAGTATAAAGATGAGCTGTTCCTCATACTTTGCTTTTTGCTAGGTAAGTTAGAAAGCTGTCAATCACGTGAGCGATCTACAAAATTGCACGTGAAGCGCCTGTACCTGTGTGTATCTGTAAGTGCTTCTGTATTTCGTATGTTGGTTAGAGCATGTGTGTAGTTCTTTGTATGCGTCTACGTGGTCCTCTGTGTGTCCATGTGCGTTTACGTATGGATTTGTATGTCGCCTAATCTCTGCGTATGTTGGTCCCTCTAGCTCTAATGTGTTTCTGCGCGCTTGCGTGGTTCTATGTGTCTTCAGATATGCCTGCGATGTATACCTATGTATCTGCGCGCCGGTGCTTGTGCACCTTTGTGGTCATCCATGTGTGATTGCCTATTTGGTGTGCTTCTATGTGGGTTTCTGTCTGTACTCGTTTGTACCCGTGTGTGGCTGTGCGCGCCTGTGTGTGAGTGTCTGTACGTATCTTCGTGTATATCTGCGTATCTCCATTGTGACTACATCAGTGTGTGTCTGTGGCTCAATTTTTGTGCATCTGTATTAGTAGGTACTTCTACTCAAATATATGTTTCTCTCCTACTGTATTTGTTTTCAAGCATGTTTTGGTGCACTTTTGTCTACACCCAAACGTGTCTGCGTGCGCCCGCTTGTGCCCGTACATTTTCGTTTCTGTCCATATGCCTTTGTTCGCGACTGTTTGTCTGCGCGAGTCTGTGCCGGTGTGTGCTTGTGTTGATGCCCGTGTATGCGTGTCTGCCCGTGACACTGCACTGCGTATGCCGTTGTGTCTGTGTGCGATCCTCCGAACGTGTGTAGTTCATCACTACGAAATTTGGTAGCTTGGGAGTGTGCATTTGTGACTGTACGCATGCCACCTGTTTTTGTATAGTTCGTGCTTCTTCTTTCTTTTATATGCGTCTGTCTGTTAATGTTCGTCTGCGTACAGTACCAGCGTATTTCCTCATGTGTGTTTGAGTGCGCTCATGTTTGTATTTCTGTATTTCTCCAGGCCCGTGTATGTCTGCCAGTAGAGTCTTTTAGGTCTCCGTGTGCATGTCTCTGTGTCTGTCGGCGTATGCCCATGCTGCTGTTGTGTCTGCACGTTTCCGCTGCGAGCGTCTGGGTCTGTACATGTTTGAATTTCCTTGTGCCTTTGTGCGTTTAGACGTGTGCGTTAATGCATGCTTTGTGTCCACACATCCCTTTGCCGTCCACGAGCGATCCTTGATGTTTCCATATGCGAATATGGAAACATCAAGGATCGAATATGGAAACATCAAGAGTACGTCTGTCTGCCTGCATATCCGCGTTTACGCTGGTACGTGACTGTGGGTATTTCTACGTCTTCGTGTACCCGTCTGTAGTTACTGAATTAAGTGTAGAATGTATGCATTGGGATGACCTTCTTATTCACAGGACGTTAACCGATCAACATCGAAACGAGTCGCAGTCTACTGCGTAAGGCTATCATGCCAGCTTCAACATGCTTCCCGACTCGTTTTTGCTGCCCAACATCCATAAATTGAAAATCCTTGCTGGAACGCTTTCCATAAATTACGGGCGAATTTTGCTGGAACGCTTGAACTTCCATAAATTGTTCATCTTAGTTAATGAAAGCAAGAGGGGGGATAAGCGGCTGTTCTGCAGTGCACAGTATAAGAAGCAGCTTCATAGCTCGAGCATCAGCAGCTGTTATATTGAAAGCTATGAAGTGGTATGCGGATATGCATATACACATAGGCGGAGACTCGATGCTGCCATAATACGCTTGCTCAACTATACGTTTCCTCAACTTACGTTTAAAAATTTACGTATTAGAGATTTCAAATCAATATTTAACTGAAATAACCGCTTGTAATGTGGGTGTCTTCTTAGGTGTGAATGACTTCTTCGAGGTTGAAATGTATTCTTTGTGATTTGCTATGATCCATCAGCTGCGCCGCCTATTATACTCACCGAATTTCACAATTCTAGCTTCAGTGATTTTTCATTCGAAACAGTCGGACAGGCAGAAGACACGTAGTAATAAATGCGCACAGATAGCGAGTCGTCTTAGTGTGCTTTGTGAATGCAAAGCTATCCAAGTATCTCGCCACTAGTATGTACTTCTGAGGGAATTTGTTATAGAATAATTCTTGGCCGCTTTTTGTTGCAGGCTAAGTGATGCAAAATAACGAACCTCAGCCATCATAGCTCCCATTTGATGAAGAATGCCAAGCAGAAGCATAGCTGGTGGACCACACAACCCAATCCGCGCTCGTTGTTGGATCTTCGTATGCCGATCGCTATAAAACTGTGTAACCCTTCCTCGGAAGTACACCCCTATGAGAACAAATAAAAAGCGAAAGACCTGCGCTTTAAAATTCTATGTAACTAAGTGCCTGATTTCTAAGCTACCTACCCACAGGCAATAAGGAAGTACCGTTGCAAGACGTTTTCCTACGAACCCACCGGCTCGTTGAGGTGTCCCGAATTTTTACGCCTTACGATTAAACAATTAGTAGTGAATAGATGAACAATACAACGTATTGAAATAAGGAAATTGCACATGGATGCATCTAAAAAGTTTAATAGTTTGATTGACGATAGTGATTTCAAAAAGAGTTTTATTCATCACTTCAAACCGGTTCAGTGATCATGCAGCAACAGTCAATTGCCCATTGCCAAGTGGGGCGATAAAAATCAATTTGAGCTTTCAGTTCCGAAAAAGGGCTCTTCCCATCTTAAAGTTCGATGGCATCATCTTTGAGTTAAAGTTTTAAAATTCAATGTCTTAAATACAATCCAACATTTAGGCGTGCGACCGTTGTGCTTAATTTTCTATGCACACTGTAAAATTCCTTGAAGTAACATATTATAGGCATTTCTATGTGTGCGCACTAATGCATATCTACATATATATTCGTCTAAATAGCGCTTCTATTCATGTATCAGAAGAGTTATGATAATGGCTTTTATTCTATATTCTGAACGAACGTGATCCTCTAATCCCAAATTCGTGGTGCGATTAAAAAATCCAGTTGTCGCGGTTGCCATCCATACTTCTATGACTACCACCATTGCCTATTGTGACGAGGCAATTTGAGACTTTGGTTGTTGCAATATTAAAACTGTCATTTCTGATGTTCATCATTTCTGCCTCATACACATCTAATTTCCATCATATTCTGCAATATCTGGTATATTCAATTTCATTAATATGTACACTCGACGGTCGATTAAGCTGTCATATCAGTTGTTCCTGGTTTCGAGGACTTGCTTTAAAAAGACTTCAGAGACTTTAAACCGCAATTCATTTCTATGCATTTCTGCTGTTTAATGTGCATGTGTGTATCTTTTTATGCAAAAATATTGCTTGGTGCAGTTCAACAAATTGGTGCTCCTGTTTCATTAAAAAACAAAACAAAAAACTTGTTGCAGGTAGCGCTAGCGATGAGTAGTTGCTGCATGAAGTGAAAGGCGCCAAGAGCGGGGCAGCAAGGATGGACTCGTCAAAGTGTGAGGATCTTCCAGAATATGCCACTATCAGCTCAACTTTACCAAGAAAAAATCTTTCTTGAATCCCCTACCTTCAGTGGTGCAATAGTTTAATCATCTTCTTGCTTGCACACTGAAATATCGCCTTTCATGTAGAACTGCTATTCCTCTTTTGTTTCTCTATTATTAGAGAAAAATTTTGAGAGACGGGTAAGATTTACCAGCTTCCAACATCATCATTCTTTAGTGAGCAGTCAAACCGAACGAATGTGAGTGAATTAGCTAAACAGAGAAACGCCGCAGCACCTTATTTGATTGCTATCAGAATCACTTTCAGGTTTCTTACTTACATCGGTCACAAGAAGGCTTCAAGCCCCTAGCAAAGTCGAAGTCGTGCCGCCTAGTTGGAACTGCTCCTGCCTCGTCGTGCCGGATGTTTGAGATAGTTTAAGAAGTATGTAACAGAATGAAGGTTGGTGAGATACAACTTTTAAAGTGAGAACATATTTACTCGCTGTTTTACAGGCAATATTAACAGATCAAGTAAAAATTTGAAATCTAGATCGGCAGCATGAACTGAGTCGACAATTAGTGTCGGCCCACCTGAAGCGAGAGCACCTCACGGACGCATTCAAAGGTCGCTATTTTACTTCATTCGTATCGACCGTGCAATGTACCTATATATAAGAAAAACGAGAGTGAAACTCACTAGAGAAGACATAGTAGAACAAAACCGAGCAGCGTCAGGAGCAATTCAGGCAACATTTTGGTCGGGGTGACGCTGCAAAAAGTCGTGCCTTTTTCTCGGAGGTGAGACGGCCGTTAGGGTATGCGCACGCTGCAATTTTATAGCGATCGCCTATTGGTCGAAAACAACAACCAATTGTTGCCGGCAGCAAATCAAACAGATCGGCTTAAGCCGCCACAATTCGGACTAACTAGCGATGCTTTAGGATGTGGGAAGTCTGAATACCATAGATTCTTTGAGTGAATGTAGTATTTAAAGCTTGTCTATTAATGAGTCAAGAGAAAACTGTATTAGCTTACATAGGACCTGCACATTCTAGCCAAGATGAAAGATAAATAGTCGAGTTTTGATCTTTACACCTAGAGAGAATTTTTCACTTCACAGGTCACACAGTTTCTGTTCGTGGCAACAAGTTGAAATCAACGGATGATCTAATTGATGAGGTACCGGAGATTTATAGCTGTGACGAGAAATAATTGAAGGCGCTTCAACCAAACAACCCGAATATTTCGAAGAAGGACCAGATTTGCATCTTCTCGCATGTACTTACCTGAAGGCTCAAAGGGAGGGTGGATGTCCGAAAGCTTTTTAGCCTAGGCAGAAAGGGCGTACTCATGAGCCAAATAGGGTCCTCGCAACTTTCAGCGGCAATCGAGAATAAGATTAGCGAACAATATACGTGAAACATCTGGAAAGGTAACAAAGAGATCCGAGAATGTCTGTGACTGAAAACAGAACTCGATGGAGAGCAGCGGAGAACCACATTGCCAAGTGTTGGTAAAGATGCAAGCCTTATATACAGGTAGAGTGGAGTTGCCTTTATCAGAAGTGTTCCCTAAACGCCCATTTTTGCTGTCACGGGTACATGTGTACTTGACTTCGGCGTGTGCCAGGCGTCCCACCATTGGGTTCATCTTTTTTCTCTCCTTCTCAGCGGCGCACTCCTCTAAGCGAATTATACGATTTCAAATATCTTCATCTGTCACACTGTGATGTCATGCCTGCCCTCAGGAATGCAGAAATCATTCGCAAAGATCATCTGTCCGTTTTTTCCCTCGGGGGTCACACAAGAGACGACCATTAACTTTTTTATGGATGGGAGTCCTTCGGGGAAAATTTACACGAGTACGTGAAGCGAGATGAACACAACCATTAAAACAGCAACCCCATCGCATGCGTAGAGTGGTCTTCTTCAGAACGAAGTTGTTTGCCCAGCCACCCTGGAATGAATGCTCTTGAGCTTGTCGTTAATAGGTGTCTTGGCATATATTTGCAAGATATTCATATATTTTCAATCNAAAAGTAGCTGCTTTTTACGGTTCCATTACGGTTTGCTGTATCCTTTAAATTTCGGATCCTACAGGTTAGCCGATTCAATTCAACTGCGGGCATTTGATGATAGGCTAACTCTTCATTGAGAAACTTTTGCGACGGAAAGTGTTCTGCCCGACTCATTTTGCTCCCAAGCGCGTTTTGTTACATTTTGGCGCATACATTTCTTTCATTCATCTGTACATCCTTTATCGAGTATCACGTTGATGCTCAAGTCATTCTTTCAGCGGTCATTCGGAAAAGGTTTTGAATACAACCGTTTCGAAGAGAAGCTTATATGTAACAGGAGACAACTTGCTGCTCAGGCAGTTCAATGGCTGATTTGAAATAACGAGTGAAGCCCCATTGGTAATGCTTAAAATTTGATTCATCTTCGCGCACTCTGATGGAGCTATATGACCCTGCTGCAATTTTCAAGATGTAGACTTGAAGTATGCGGCAGTTGGCATTTTTCGAAGTTGATAAAGTCCTTCATGAAGGCTGCATTTAGTCTTTTTTCATCCTTTCGAAAGAAATCAATTAAGTGCTTTCAAGGTATATTTGATTTTGTCTTGTCAAACTCTTATTAGATTTTCTTGCTGGTACATTTAGAATCGTAATTGCTATCTAAGCACTTTTAAGTTTGCTCGATGCGTTTGCAAAGTGACTTCTGTGCCAGTGATTTTGGCCACAGTTGAGCTACGCAGTTTGTTCCACATACAAGAAAACAGCACACGTTTATGTGTTCACTGACAGGATCGAATTCCATTCTCTGTTGAAGTGAAATGTCGAATTTCTCGTAGGCTGTTTGTACCCAAATAAGAGAAATCAGATTCTTCGCTTCCGTAACTCCAACTGGATCCGATACCGAAAGATGGTAGCGGGGGCATCTAATTGATGCAGCAAATCGAATACTGACGTTAATAGGTGATGAGCTGAAGTTACGGCAAGTAATAGTGATTTCAACGAAAAGCATTCAGAAAGCATTGATACAGCCTTTAGGAACAAATTTCAGGGAATGCTGTCGAGTCTATAGAGGATCCTTATGTGCTGAGGAATGTTTTTGAGGACAAACACTGTTCTACATTCTTACTAGTGCTTGAATTTGGTCCCTCCGGAAGTCGCCGCTATAAAAATGCATTTCTTATGAACACAAGCACGCTCAATATCAGAATTTTGTTACTTTTGCACTAAAACACTGAGTTCAGTGGTTATGATATGGCGCCGTAATCCACACATCACTAACTATGCACTTACGTACCACCGAACTTTCGGGGTGCATTCATCATCCAATGCACAGTTTGTCACACAGATCCTTAACCTTAGGATTTCTTGCATCTCCAGGCGAAGTTCCACTTTGTTTACAAGGTATGCGCCTACCTTCTTCTCAATGCCGTTCACTCTTTTTCATCCAGCCGCATTTGCACACAAACTATTCCGTGATCCAATAATATCCGCCAATCGGCCGAAATTCGCTCAAGAACAACATTTTGTAGAAAAGGGCCTTGCAAAAGTGAACTATGTTGAAGTATTTCTCTTCTCTTGGGTCGAAAAATAGAGTGCCGATGAGAAAACTAGATGCTAAACACTCACTGAAAACTTCCTGACTCAGGAGCTATCGGCAGGTTGCATCCTATTCGACCGCAAACGAAGCGTTTTCTCGTAGTCACCTGTCGTGTCGGCTCAGAATTTCTGTGGCCACTGGTGCCGGTCGTGACAACACAATAGACGAACTGTTGATGTCAAAAGTTTGTATTTTCTGCGGATATATTTTCACATCCTGCTAGTGTAACTTTGATAGCGGTGAAAAAAATTTTAAAAAATATGTGAAAAAAATAAACGAGAAAGGACTACATGAGTAAATGTGATCATCACTACAGTGTTAGATCACAAGTAGATATTTTGGGTTGGCCCTTTAGTGTCATAGCCAACAGCTTTGCTCCCCGTCCTTAAAAGTCCCTGCATGTCTTTCCGTGTCATCATTTTTCTTAAGCAGATTTCACTTAAATATATTTGAAGCTTGATTTAGATAGAAGACTTTTTGTTTGTCATAAAGTGTGACTTTCAGCGGTCGACGCTTGCCTCCATGTCCCAGGCATTCAGGCTATTCTAGTAGGGCAAATGGGCGTTCATCTGAAATACCATTTCAAAGGCAAACCTCGTTTTATTGTCTAGCTCCTCATTAGCTCCGACAAGATCTACGCTCATTAGTTCTCGTTCTGGCATATCGTCTGCTCATTACTACCATTAACAGCCTTTGCCATCAATCTTTAACCGCGCGTCTTCTTGATCGGTGATGGCACTTGCTGCTTGCTTTTTAACATCTCCTGCTGCCTGACAATCATTCTCAAGAAAGATCCTCTTTCGTGCACAGTTGAAAAGATATTGATTTCAATTGCCGGACTTGCACCTTGAAACCATTTTCAGACCGGTCGTTCATTACGGAATCAGCTGACAAGAATCTGCCTTATCCGATTAACCCATCTTATGCATAATACTATGCTCACTAATTTTAACAGCTGACGTTATTTGATTAGCCTTTCAAATATTTCGGCCCATTTTAATGCTTATAAAGGCGTATTGCTGCAGTATCTAATTAAATCGTTTTTGATTTCCATATAAGAAATATTAGCGACAGTTATTTTCGTTTGTCGTTTACGTTGAATTTCTCAAGGAATGTGAAAGATTGCGTTCTTGGGAAATTTTGATAGTATTGTATTTGGTAGGGACACTGCATATTACTGGCAGAAATGATAAGGAAGCGAAGGTAAGGAAAAAACCAGGAAAGACAAGACAAAAAAGAAGAAAACGAGTTTCCCACGAAATGTTGTAAATTCCCAATGGAACGACGGATCAAACGACACTATAAAACCAGGCCACGGCTCAATCAAGGACGAAGGAGAAATCGGCACGGCTCTCCTCTCTGCTTCTATGACTCTACTTCTCGACGCTTCAGGCTTTCACGTCTATCGGCTCCCACACTTATGGCCCACCAATTACCATCTCACTATTACCACAGCAACCTACTGTTCATTCCTTCACATTTAACAGGAAGCTTTATCATTCCAGGTCCCCTACAAAAGACATTGCTAATGGCCGCTCACCCAAAACGACAAGTTACTGTTTACCAGGCCATGCTTTAAGCCGCCTCCTCCCCTCTCCTCCTCTTCCCCGGAGCACGAGAAGCTTTCTCCTCTTTCTCTGACATTACTGATGTGTTTCTTTCTCCTTTCTCTTTCTTCCTTCTGCAGTTGAAAACAATTCTGATTTGCGCACCAAGAAACAGTAGCGCTTGTCCGTAAAACAGAAAGCTTCCAGAAACACAGATTCTGTCTTTTATTTTTCTGGATTTCCATATTAATAAAGTTCAACTGGTTGGAACTATATTGGTAACCTTCGTTTTGATCCAGATTTTTTGACGCAATGATTCAGAAACACGACTCAAACACCGATACGGCAAAGTAGAATGCATCTGTGGCCTATAGTAAGACAGGTGTCTTCCTGGCTTCGCTGAAAGCAACTTCTTAATAGTCTTTATGTCGGTTTGAGGTGAATGGCCGAAAACCCAAAAGTGATTGGAAT
>QEWY01003730.1:2691-28617 GCA_006503575.1 Baylisascaris schroederi
ATCGAGGCATTCGGACTGGGCGCAAACGGCTTGACGTTGTCAACGACCGTTATGAACCTGATGGAGGTCGCAGCGAAGCCCAAACAGCGTGTCTAGCCAACGACCCAAGCAAGTTTTTTTTTCATTTTTGGGATGAAGTAAGAGGGGAATTAAGCTTAATAGTATGGTCATAGAGTTTGTTATCAGGCCATTTCTGATATCCACAGCGTAGGCGGATATTAAAGCACTTTGTGAATCATCGAATGAAGGTTTCGTTTCAGTGCGACGCACACCAATCATGGCGGTGCTCATCCACGGCGATTGACGCCAACAGCGATCACTGGAGATGTGGATCCGACACTGTTCTGCCAACAACATGGTCATCATATGTTGACACTATTGCAGCAGAATATGGCAAAACAGAATTGAGGCGGCACTCTCTGCTTTTTTTATCCTCTCTATCCTTGCTCAACATTGTATTTGGTGGCGCCTAATCACAGCCATTCTGGCTTGAAATTGAAATGTAACACTGTTAGTGATAAATTTTATACTCAAAAAATATCACTTTATTGGGGGGGGAATTTTGCCGATGAAGACTGTAAACTGTAAATAAAACCTATTTTCGAGTCATTTGCTGGTCGTCAGTGAAAGGGATTTAAAAAGAGGACAGAGAGGAAAGGTTGCACTGTGTATGGGCATTTCTTCAATATGTGAACGGCAATTGCATATAGTGCTTTAAATTTTCTAATCTTGCCGAAACAGTACGTTTTGTTTGTCGGATTTTATGAACATCTTGCAATTACCTTTGTCTAGGCCAAGTTAAATGCTATATTAAACTCTTGGCTTACCTCTTCTATGTCTTTTATTAGGTGTCATCCAGATATTTGAACTTGTAAATGTTACTTTTCTTTGACCGTTATGATTTATTGACTATTCTATACGCCTCGTTCCCTCGATTATATGCAAATGCTTTTCACATGCCTTTTAACATATCTATAGATTTGTGGATATTTATATTAATCGATGTAAAGTCGAATTTTTTTTTTTGCATTATTTGATGTGCCTCATTATTCTATTTTATATTTTCAGCTACTTTGGTATGTCTTATTTTGTAAAAGTGGTATGTACGGTGCTTCATTTATGACATATGCGATGATTCATGATAGAAATGTTCCGGGCTTGACTGCTGCATTCCATAAATTTGAGTTTCTTGCTGAAGTGTTTTCTCAGTATATGACACGTGGAGCTTAATCCGCACATTTTACATGTATGAGAATATATCTGAATGCTATTTTCTAGATAGCTGTCAGCAAGCGGTTGTTGACAGCCAGCTAGCGATCTGCGGATGTCGTTCTGCCCTCCTTACCCGTTCGATTTTGTGAGCGAGATGGCGCCTTCCATTTGGCATTTATTTCTATTTCAAACGTAGTGGGGATTCCATAACAATATGCTTGCAATCTATCGCATCAAAATTTAGGAGTTAATTCTCATTTGCGTACCTTTAAAACGTCCGTACAAACGTGAATAATCCTTTTGCTGAGTAATGTAGTGATTCATCATCTGCTTGCATGGAGACGCATCTTCCTTGTGAAGGAAGAATTCCAGAAAGCTGTGCGACTGGAAGCAGTCATCTAATTTTTGACACAAAAAAGCCACTAATGCCAGCATTCTCAGCTATTTGGCAGTTTTTGATTCCTCCCAAAAGATGGTGCAGCTCATAGCCGCAAAAGCTTCGTCATTGATACTTCTATTGTTTATTACTTTTGTAGGTGCTCCCATTTCGCCGATTGTCAGCACTCCGTGTGGAGTTCAGACCATCCGATATTACCTTATTTGAAAGCACAGAGCTGTTGTTGCTACTCCCAAGTTTCATTTTCACATGCTATAAGTCAACTTGTGGAACGTACATGCTATTTCAATTCAGGTGAAGACATACGGCCTCATGCCTTGGGCATGGTGCACAGTTTGTGAATGATATTGATTGCGGGAAGGGTAGGCTTTATGAGGAATCACTGCTCAGAGATGAGCCGACCAAATATGACAAGATGCGGGGCAATGCTGCAACAATCTTCGATTCCTCAGCAGGACTAAAGCATTTGTCTTAGGTGTGCTTCATGAACACGCCTGTAAGGCGTGTTGTCTCATATCTTTGAAGGCCATATCACACTTAATGTTGCAAAACGTCCCAGCCAATTTACATGAATTTGCAACAAAAAAAGGCTAATGAGCAAGAAGTCTAAGTTGAATATCACAACCGCATATAAAGCAATCAATAACTATATATTTATATAAAAAACTTTTGCATCGAAAGTTTATGCGAGGAACTTGGAATTGGAAATGGTATAAATACTGGTAACGATATCTGTGAATATGTTGAAAATAAAAACTCATTCGATTTATCAACAAACACTCTAGATTTTCCAATAAGTATTTGATTAAAGTGAACGAAGAAAATAGAACATTACCTAAATTATTTGAAATCCATTAAGAAATTTGTATATCAAACTTATAATTTAGTATATTTTGCTTATCAGCAGTGCAACGTAAGGGTATTATAATCTGTGCAGGTCTTACATCTTCATAGTAAGATTGCTTTTTACGATATATACAAAGATTTGTTGATTAATACTTCTTAACATTACACTAGCAATGATACAATATTGACTAATATTTGTTTATTTAGTTTTACTTTGTTTATTGTTTGTTATACGACGTCTATGTGTTAGTTTTTACCATTTTATTACGATGCTCCTATTAGTATTTCTTCGTTAGAATTTTTTAGTCTCTGTACTAGGTTGACCATTTAATTACGGTACTTATACTAGTACTCCTTAGTTAGAATCTTTTAGTCTATGTGCTAGGTTTACCACGTTATTACGCCACTTATACTAATATTTCTTCTTCAAAACCATTTAGTCTATGTGCTAGGTTGACCATTTAATTACGGTACTTATACTAGCACTTCTTAGTTAGAATCTTTTAGTCTATGTGATAGGTTTACCATTTTATTACGCTACTGATACTAATATTTCTTCTTCAGAATCTTTTAGTCTATGTGCTAGGTTGACCATTTTATTACGGTACTTATACTAGTACTTCTTAGTTAGAATCTTTTAGTATACCGTAGATGTTATTCGTTTTGTTTCGTGGGGTCTTACCATCAAACATAGATCATACAAATATTGCTCTGCATCCATCTATCCTGTTTTTTATAACATTGACCCTTGCACTTATTGATTGATAATCAATATTACCCTTTTGTGTCGATTATTCGTCTTTTGCTTTATTCTTCAAGCTATACTATTTGTTAACGTACTATTTTTGGATTCATTTAACTTATTTTGCTTTCTAAATATATTTTAAACATATTCTAATTTTTATTCTCAATCTTTCTATTACACTATTTTAAGACTGCTTTTATTTTATTATGACTTGTTCTCCTGTTCTTTACAACTCTTTACTTTCTGATTTTAAGAGAACTTTCTAAACGACTGTCCACATATTTTTACTGCCATATTTACTCGAAACGTTTTGTCTTTCTTAGTTTCAATTTACTTAGGATTTTCATGAGACCATCATCAACATAATTATTTTATAATAAAGCTTTAATTTTTAATTCATTTTATTTTATTTACTGTAATAAATCGACTTTGGTTTCTACTATATAGCACTAGATTTTATATTACTTTTTAATACAATTATGGTTGCACATACTAATATTTATCTCTTTTGGTATTAGATTTTATTTTCATATAACACTTTAAATTTTAGTATAGGATATTTTAAAAATTAAATACGTCTATATATGTGAAGGTTTGTTGTGTGGTTGAGATTATATTAGTCGTCAGTTTGATATGTTTTTACTGCGCGTTAGCATTTAATGCATTGTTATTATTGATTGTTCTTCTCATGTGACTTATCCCCCTCGACATTGTGGGCTATAAGCTCGTTTTGCAGGGATAGCAAATGGAGCAGCTCGGTGATAATTTCGGGCTTGAATTCTGCTTCTCGAACGACTGTTTTCAAGAAAATGAAGAACTATGGCGATGAGGTGGGTCCATTTTGTGTAACTTTTGGATTTATCATGCAATTTTCAAATATAAGTTTTATCTAGAGTTTCTTTTCCATTTCTTTTCCTTTCCATTTCTCTCTCTCCCCCTCTCTCTCTCCCTCTCTCTGCATCGGTCTGCTCTCACTTATGCTGTTTGGGTTGCTAAAAGACGGATGTTCCTTGAGCGATTCGTTTAATTAATATATGAGTTCATTATTGCGCATATTTACTTACTGCTCCTGTTGTAAAGATATGAAAGCGATTGCTGAGACGAGCAAAATGCCAAAGCTCAAATTCTGCTCAAGGTCTTCATTGTTTATTTATTTCAAGCGCAATGTTTACGCTTCTACCACTCGACCTCCGACTTCTAGTTGCCGGACGGTGGAGCATTTTGAAGGTTTGAGAATGGTTCGGGAACTGTAGATTTGTGCGGCGTGCGTCTATAAAGTTCCGGATAAGAGCTAAGAAATGTGAACTTTTCGACTGATTTCTTTTCACATCATTTGTAGTCAAAGACGTAATTTCAGATTGAGTTTTAGGGGGTCAGTTTCAAGGAGTTAAGACATTGCTGTTTTACTTATGTATATACGCCGAATATGCTTCTAATAAATCTCTTCGGTGCTCTTTATTAAAACCTTACTGTGACCTAATGAGGCAAAGTTTAAACACTAGTACAGCTTGAAGTATATTCGCTTTAGCAACGAATTTATAGAATCCACTTTCCCATGCATTGTGCAAACATGTTTGCAAAGCGCAAGCGCGTTAAACCGGTGTGTAGGTGCATATGCCTATCTCGCTAATTTTGGAGTTTTAATACTGCACAGATGCAATCTTTACTATGGCTTGGCACTGGACACTGTTGCAGCCGGCTGCAAAATCAGCTGTTTACTCCGCGAGGCTGCGTGCACCCATCAAATTTTTTGCCTCGCTTCCCATTAAGGAGGCTTGTTTTTCTAATGCCTACTTTCCCGTACAAGTGGAGTCAGTTTTCCGGAACGGATTCCCGTACAAGTGGAGTCAGTTTTCCGGAACGGGAACCATGCCCTGCTATGTGTCGTATGCTCTTGAATTGACCTCTTAAGCGCCGTTAGGAATGTGGCATCGTTACTAAATGTACTCAAATTTGGAAACTTCGCCAAAAAATTTCGAAGCCGCATAAATTTTGTTAATAGGTAATGTTTTTAAGACTTGACATCATGAAGCACTTCGTAGGCTGGCTTCTGTTGTGGGGAACGATCACACTGCGATTCCTCTCTTGCGTGTTGTGGGAACGACCACGCGCAGCAACACTTCTTTCACTCGTCGGGCTCGGTGATATGTTTTCTTCTCTGATCTATTATATTCCACGCTTTCCCTGCTTGTACAGATGCGTCTTGCCAACCCATTTGGCATTGAGTGCTTTCTACTTAGTCGTCTGATGATGGGGGTGCAATAATGTGGGGGTAGAGCAGAATGCACAAAGAGGCAGCGTAACATCTTCGCCGACAAAGTCGGGGTGAATTCATGTTTTTGGATGTTGTCAAATGTTTGAGTCTTTTTACCTAATAGGAAGTTTTATTTTTCGGGAATTGTATTCCGGGAATTAAAAAAGTATTTCGGAAAAGCGTCATGCCACAATAGCTGTAACCTGATCCTGAGGGAGGTTAACTAGCAAGGGCTTTTGGCCATAAATGATAGGACATTTCTTGCATTTTTATATATTGCTTGATGTTTCGGATACCGATAATTTCTATTGAGAAGAAACAGTCATCGTAAATTTGTGCAGCAGAATATTCCCGGAATTGTGATGTATTCTATGCGAGACGACTTTTATGCATGGGCAATAGTTTTTTCGTTGTATGAAAATAACTTTATTCTGGATTTCACAATTCACTCCGTTACTGAGTGCATCAAACGTACTTCAAGCTGTTAACGGATGCTTTATTAAAATGAGCGCAGTTATGAATTTTACCAATCTTTGGTATTTTCCAATGGGAAGGTTCTCATTATTTTTATATAAAATGCGAAAAAAGTATGAGCTAGATGGAGCTATTTATTTTTTTAAGTCCGGAATAGGCGAATTGTTTGTGCTGAATACCCGGTTGGTACCAAAATTTTCTTTATAAGGAGGTGGCATTATTGTTACGTTGAGAACGTTATGAATTTTGTCACTCTGTAGCGCCAACTTCGTCAATTTAAATTTTTTCTAGCAGATAATATGATCTATTAAAGTTGTTAACAAGTTTATTTAATTGAACAAATTTAATAAACTTGTTTGCAACAAGCGATCATGTGAAAGAGTCTATTTCTGAGTATGCCATATGTTTGAGTATTCTAAAGTAAGCTAAGTCCATATAGGGGGAAGTGTTCTTAATTTTTTTCATTAAGTATATTAACGCAATTTTAGTCTGTTTTTCTGCGCTTTTCAACTCCATCCTTTCCATTCGAATGAATTTTGGATCATTCGTCTTGTGCCATCTTGGATCGCGGTCCAAAAACTAGCCGTATGTTCGTCAACCCCATCGTTTCGTAAATCCTCTTTTTTAATAGCCTTCATTGACACCTCTGAGATTTGATTTTTGCCAAAGGCAATTTTTGTAGAAGGAGAATCCCTGCCGCACTAAATCAGCATGCGCAGCTGACATTCTTAGGATCCGACTCCGTAAGTCATACCTGCGACCTATAAGCGACAGTAGTTAACTTAAAAAACTATATGGAGGAAGAGAACAGTCATTTGCGCCACAGCGCAATAGGACACCGTTGCTACAGAGACGTTTTTCCGTGTAGTGCTATTAGTCGACTATTTTCCTCGCAATTTCCTTCTCAATTTTCAACCCCTAAGATGTTTTCATATTATTTTAATGCCTTACTTCACTATGATCCGCCATGCAAAGGTTACCCGCTGAACGTTTAATCGACATACTTCTTAAAAATTCCCTATGAAGTTTTCACATTGGGTTAATAGCGCTTGATGAAAGCAACATTTTTGAAATTTTTTTACTCGTATTGCATAAATAATCAAAGAAAAAAAACAGCAAAATAAGAAAAACCCGTCGAGATAATACTATCATAAAGCATATGTTTACTTAGAATATCTCTAAAAACAAATTGAACAATGCAAAATGCTTAGATCGTTTCTTTAATGAAAAAAAAAAAAATCCTACATATAGATGGCAACCGAACATATCGTTATTTCTCATAAAACAAAAACAGTTTCTTATAATATTTCGTTCTCCAACATTAGTAGTCGACGTATAATGCAATAGCAAAGTCACCAAGACCGTATGATTTCAGAAGCTTTTGCAAAAACCCATAAGAAACTTGTCTAGTTTTACCTATAGCGGAAATTGGGAGAATCTTTATTGAAGGGTGTATACTTCTTTCAGCCGTTTGAAAGCCTTTTTTGAGCGTATTTCCAATCATTCTTTAACTAAAAGTGATAAAAAGTACACTAACGATCTAAGCATTTGCGTATCGCAATCATCAGACCGACTGGTCTCACAACGTATCCAAAAAAAAAATGAACAGTTACAGTAGTGCAGTCATATTCCAGCTGATCCAACTATGCATACAAATATAAATCTTTTAGAGAAGATTCGTTTCGCTGAGCAGTGTGAAAATCGACGGCGTTTATAAGAGACATATGCAAATTTTGTGGGACATTTAAGTATCTGTGACATTTCGAGTGATGATTGGCCAATGTGACGGTTGGTATACAGTGCCAAGTCATAGTAAAGATTGCACCTGTCCAGTATTATAACTCTTTGCTCCCCCGCCCCCCCCCCCCCCCCCCCTCTTCTATGTTTACTTGCTTTATCTTTCATATCATAGATACTGTAGTGGCGCTATAGTTGATAGTATTACGATCGCTGGCAAGAGTTTCAGCATATGTTATTACCTCATTTAGCTGAATTAACGACCACATCATTCGATAAAAATGTCGACTAACTATACCGCTGTACCATGCATAAGTGTAAGGTTATAGTAAATGATAATGTTTAAAATACTTTTACTTCTTTTAAACAATTCATCCTTCTCATATTCATGTTTTTATAAGACAGTTGCTTAGATGATCAGTTTCTTAACATTTTTATAAAACCGCATTTGCATGGCATCTGCATCGATATATCTTGGCATATTTGTCTGTCTATCCATCTGCCGGCAGTTTCAGCTCAACAACCAGTGAAGTTAAAATTATGAGATTTGGAAGGTATAACGCATACCATACGGTAACCTTATATGACACCACTCTTCCATTCACCTTGCGCCAGTCGATTCGGAAAATCACAGTTTTGCGGGACATTTGGAAATAAGCATATTATATTAACATTTCTGGCACTTTGCTTCTCTTATATTTTTAATACGTCGCCGATTTTTATCACATGTTTTCCTTTATATATAATAATTATGTGAGAGTGCACTTGAAATTTACTGCTGAATTCATTTGTTACATATCTTTTTTTATTCATGCTTTCTCATGTGGCAAAAATTTTTCATCTCTTTTCAGCTTCTTCTTTCCAAAAAAAAAACACATTTAGCCAACGTATTCATTGTAAGCTTTTGCAAAAAAAAGAAAAAAAAACGAACATTTCTTGAGCAGAGGGAAAACCGCTTTTTCAATCACTGGGAAATGAATGCTAGAAAAGCATGCAATACGACTCAAATAGAATCAGCACAATTGCAACGAACGTCAGAAGAAATTAGCACTCGCAAAGAAGAACGCATTTGTTCACTTTCATTTTTCATTCATCAGAGAATCGAATTTTCCTCGCCACTTTTTTCTGCCACCCAAAATAATGGTTCATTTTTCACCGATCTGAAATAGTCTTTTCAGCTGATTGGCGCGGGATCATTTTTAAAACTCGAAAGTAGATTTGCAACTTTATGTTTTCGGTGACGCGCATCGAACGCCTCTTCAAATCAAGGGCAAAAGAGATTGCTATGCAGAGACTTGAGCAGTGGTCGCATTTACATCGATTAAAGTGTTCTCCACTTGGCCATAATCACATAAAAGGAGACTCGCTGAAACAGTTAGTATAGTTTTTTGTGCCGAAGCAATTTGATCAATAGTTGTGCTGCCAGTTTGCTTCGCATTGGTTGAGGTTACCGTTTGCATTTCTGATGGCAGAATGTTTGTGAAAAGTGAACCGATTTGCTTGGCCTCCTTCGTCTTCTCCTCGCTCGTTCTTGTCTTCGTTTACGTTCCTTTCATTCGATTAAACAGTGCTGACCATGTGCATCTGCCTTTTCATAATGGATAATTTCGCGCGCTTACTTGTGAAATACTTGCAAAGATGACATTCGTTTGCTTTATGTGAAAACATTGAGCTGATGTCTGTTTTCTCTTTCTTCTCTCCCCTTTCTTTCTCTCTCTTGCTACAATTGTTGTTTGAAATGAACAAAATCTAATGTGTATTTGTGTTGTTTTCTTTTTCACATTTACTCTTGATACACTCAAAAAGCATAAAGTATATTCACTTAAAAGTATTTTTGTGATCAACTCATATCTCTTCTTTGCATTTCCACTCATCGTGATATAGTAAAGAAGTAAGTAGTGCCCGATGTTTATGCATTTATTCAACAATAGAGCTTATTATTCATTTATTTATTAAGTTTACTGACATCCGCTTTAATGTCATCCGATAGGCTAAAGCGTTGATATACACTAGGCAGAGTAGAGCTCTTTTTTATTGCTTTTCTTATCGAACGCGCTATTCACTCGATGCAATCAAATAAAGCGACGTATAATTCAGTGAGTGCAACATGATTAGCTGTTCATAAGATCGCGCTTCTACTAATCTCAGATTGTTTCGAGTTTTCTATTAGAATAGGTTCATTTGTTTGTTTCATTGGCAGGGTTGTCTAATCGGAAGGATTTTGCTGGCTTAAATGATACAAGCTAGAATATTTAGAGCGGCGATTTGTAAGACAGAGGAGGAATGATGGGATGTGATTGCGCCTTCTACCCGTTTAGATTGTGATTATAGCCAATTAAACCTAATTTAATTTATACAATTTTCAAAGGAAGGCGAGACGGCCATCTACACAGTGAAATTTGAAAATATCAATTCCCATATTCACCTATAATGCTTTCTCATGAGGTTGCATTGCAATACTGAACATGTCGTTATGTATCTAATGTTTTCTTGTACGTTAATTAGAACAACTTAATGAACATATTTATTCTCTGGTAGTGATTAGTAACTCTGTGGGTTCAGCAGCGAGGACGCCATCCGGGATTGCAGTCTCATTGAATCTGCTTCCTCTATATACGATTCTTCTGACTTTTTTTTTACTTCCGGTTATACGCCATCGGTACCACGCTTGATCATTGCATATGTTGTGCTCTCTGCATTCGAAAACCTTTCTGAGGGAGACCCGTTTGGTTCTGTTAAAGGCTAGTCGGCTTACTTAACCTAAATAGGATACCTCTTGTTGCCACAGCTCATGTCGATTCTCTCCAAGACGAGTTGATATTCACAGAGGAGCGAGTCTCGATGCATATCTCGAATCGTTCGTTTCCATTGGGAACCGTTTTAATTGCTAGATTTGAATAAAGCTCATTGATGTTGTTGTGTTGGTGGTATGCGCTTGGTTGGTTGCCGTTAGTTAGTCAACAATGTTGTCGCCATCGGTGAATGCAAGTACATCGCGCTTAATGCATTCCAACGAACCACCACGATCGCACACTCTTTCCCTTCTTTCACTATGGAAACTATTGTCGCACCACTCTCAATCTCATCCACACTATGCCATAGATGCATCTATTTCGCTTTGTTATTCAACGTTTTCGATTACTTTTTTTATTTCGATTTTGTTGTCTTCTACGAGTTTCATTATTGAACCATTCGATTGGTGGGAATAGTGATTCTTCGAGCTCGTTTCTGATCGGAGTGCTATTTTACCAAAGAAT
Organism: Baylisascaris schroederi; assembly: GCA_006503575.1. Classification (NCBI taxonomy): domain Eukaryota; kingdom Metazoa; phylum Nematoda; class Chromadorea; order Rhabditida; family Ascarididae; genus Baylisascaris; species Baylisascaris schroederi. The sequence goes on from QEWY01003730.1 coordinate 13,614, forward strand.
GGCGCTTAATCATTCACTCGCTCACTAGAATCCTATGCGCTGTCTTCTTTTAGAATTCATTTCACGATGACTCTTTGTAAATTTCAAGAGCCATCGAGGCAATATCTCAGCTTTACGACAGCATCAAATCGTGCATCCATGAAGGATGGTCAGTAACTTGTCTCTCTTTACTGCGTTTTATTATTATTCACTGCGTTTATTATTGCGTTTTATTCAGAAACCATCCTCGCCATTCAGCGTTCTCGACATATTACTATTCAATGCATCGAACCCTTCTTTTCAAATATAAACTCGTCTGAAAGCATTTGCTTATTCTGCAGCCATCTTGCGATTGTAGTTAATACTATCAAGTGTGGAAGTTGCTTAAGAAATTTCTGCTGATAAATTCATTGTTTCAAGATCTTATCGTCCTTTTGGTAGGTTACCAGCTAGAAAATTTATTGCTTAAAGAAGTATGGGAGGAAGTATTGGCGAGAATGGGTTTTCACGAGTGGTTTAGTGGCTAGTGAGCTAGATTGCAAATTGGCGTTGCTATAGTTCGTGTCGTTGTAGGTCTATTCGTTTTGCAATTGCTACATAATGGCGGGTCCACGGTAATGTGCGAGTTAGTCGTTTGTGTATACATGCTTCATTACGAAGTTGGCACAACAGTTTGCTTTATGTGTGATTTACGTGCTTCGCCGGCGAAACGAATTGTAATGTATTCAATTTTTGCTGCTGCGTTGAATTTGTCTGTGTTATTTCGATCGTGCACAACCAATCCCCTCCCTCTTTTTTTACTCTTTTTCCTCCACTCTCTTTTTCTCTCGCTTCTCATCCCTCCATTATTGCACAGTGAGTCCCTACCCGATATGTGTAGAGTTTGTCCGATTGCTTTGATTTCTTTCGTTGATTTGATGTTTAAATTGTTTCTTTTGATTACACACCTTTTAACTTATAAGTAAATTTCTTTTGATTACACACCTTTTAACTTATAAGTAAATCACTGACGTATGAGAATGCAATAAAAAATATTTTTTGCTTCGTTATGCGAACGTTCCTTTTTGTGAGAATAACGAGAAAACTGTTTTAATCTCAGTGATATTTCACATCCTAATGAATTGTTTAAGCGCTTCATTAAAATCACTTACTGATGTTAATTTCTATGAAATGTTTAATTTTGAGTTTCTGAGGGAATATTCTTTCAAATAAAAATTATAGTGATTAGTTTAAGCATTATTTGTGGATGCCAGATATCGGCGGAAATTGCTATGAAATGAGTGAACTTTACAAATTCTCTCTCAACAATATTTGTCTTCATTTAACCGTAGCACTCTGCTAATATTTAAAGCATTCACTTAGGTGAGTGCTAATAGAGGCTTCAAGAAGAGCGTTATTATTGCTTCGATGAGTCGCATATAGAGCTTTCTTAAAGTATAATTAAGTACACAAATTGCAGATTGCTGTATGCATATTTGCTTGTTGGCGATCGTCACTTTTCTTAAGTCATCTAACAGCGTAACGCTCTGGTCTCTGCACTTTTTTTAGCTGCAGTCATCGAATCTCACAGATATTAACACTGCCATCTATGATCTCGTCTGTAGGTTGTGAAGTAAAGTAAACAATTTACCGTTTTTAAAAGCAGTTTAATACCGTCTATAATGCTATGCAAGGAGCACTGAAACGAGAAACCTCTTCGTGCAAAGATTTTCACTCTTACCGGCTGACAAATGCAGCTATCCCCAAATGTTTTGAAATCCTAGTAGTTATAGCTACCGTCCCATAACGAGAGAATGTGATGGTTGTTTGCATCGTTTACTTCAAAGTGAAACACCCACTCCTGTGTCACGGGTATGGCCGGCGACTTAATAGGTCGGCAGGTGGCGTGCGCCCGAAGGTTGACGACATAGCAGGCGGAAGTTTTGGGGCCAGAGCGAGTCTTAGAAATGTGTCAAACAGTGCAAGCGCGCACTTTTTGTTCATAAATGTTGTGGCTAGTTGTCTTCATCGGCAAATGCGATATGTTCGATACCCGACGTGGGTCGATGAGTGCAAAGGGTGAAATATGTTCGATATTGCGAGCGTTGAGCAGATATTAGGAAACAATTTTTGAAAGGCTTCAGCTCGGCAGCAAAGAGGGCAGAGCGGTGTTTGTGTTTGAAAGCGTATGGAAATGCGATTGCGTTTACTTTTCCTTGGGCACCACACTTAGCGGGGCTTCGGTGTGCCTAGAATCGTTGCTGCGTTTCCTTTCGACTTTTATTGTTCATTCTCCATATTTGCGAAGTGCATTGTGACAACGTCCTCTCTGTGTGTATTATTTGAAAAGCACTGTTGCTTGAGTTAGTAAATTTGCTGTCTGTACTGTACGCATAAGGTTGCATCCTAAATCTCCTTGTCCACCTTGATCTGTTACCTTCGAAGGGGCTAAATTAAATGTGAGAACAAAACCCGTACATTTTTCATCTACTAGTCTTGTACCGTAAGAGTACGGAAAAGCGAACGTTTTTTAGAAGTTCATGCAAAGGGGTCGTTGAGTGAAACTTTATATTTCGTGCATTTGTTAGTTGTTGCTAATGTGTGAAACCAACTGGCCAAATCTGTTAATTGCAAAGACGCGCATCGAGTCAACTCATCTGACCTGATTACTCAATTTTTTTTAAAACCTCTTTCTGCGGTTAATCTGAGTTGGTAGACTCCTACTGAAGTGTTGGTTTCTTGAGGTTTCAAACTTTTCGGAGTTTCACTGACTGAGGAAAGGGGAGAAGAGAGGAATTCATGACGATTGCTGAAATAGCATATTTTCCATCAAACTATACCTGCCACTTCTTTAAACAACCAATCCTTGCATTAAGCGGGTATTCCTATACTTTAATCACTGTTAAAACTTATGTGTTCCACTAATTTGTCATAGATCACTTTTTTGCTTATTTCATCCATATGACAGTCCTCGAATTTTACAGAGTACTGTCTTTGATGAAGTCACTGGAGGTGTGGATTCTTGATTTGCTTTTAACGTCCATCGTACCATCCCGCCTCCTTATGCCCATCACTATTTTTATCGCTTCCAGCATTTTTCTGCTTGAATTAAGCTGTCTTTGCACTATTCTGCTTGAATTAAGCTGTCTTTGCACTACTTTTATCCTCCCTATCTTACTTTGTGAGTTTATTCAACTAATGATCCTCAATATTCTAATACATAGAATATGACCAGTTCGAAGTGGCGGCGCAGTCTAAATGCCTCGATTACTAGAAATCATCCTTACTGTGCACTGATGTTTTTAAATGCCTAAGCACTCGTATATTATAACAGCGGAGAGGCGTTATTTATCTTATAGCCGTGGCCTAACTCTCGTGTGAACGATTCAAGTGAATAGAAACGCATTCCTCTAAAATTACTACCTGCATCCGACACGGAGCTTTAGTTCAGCAAACACTGAAACGCAAACGGCGATACCTTTGCTGAAAACGTTGCTAATTTAGTGGAACCGTAATCGGTTTATATTGCCTTTCAAAATATATTTCCCTTCTCACCAGGTGTGGTTATTCCTTGACAATGGGCAAGAAATTCCCCTCCTCCTACTTTTCCTCTTCCATCCTTGGCAATGCCTCCTGCAAAAAAAAACCATGATAGTGCCAAGGGCCAAATTCATTAGGCGTCCAGTATATCTATACTTAATTTATTTTACTCAATGTCTGAGGCCTAGGACTCAAAGTTCACTGTCACCTCTCTCAGTCACATTGGAGTGATCGGACTCGGCCGAGGGCCTCCTCACTCAAAAACTTTGGCCTGCGGGTGATCTTTTGAAACCAAACCTACCACGAGATAGGAGGGCCCGTGGTTTTTTCATCTCTGCAAGGGATATCAAGGAAACAGATTTTGCTTTTGGGAGATGAAAAAAGTTCGCCATAGATTCGCAGGAAAATCAGTTCATGAGGCAGTATGTTCGAACAAGATACGCTGAACGCGACGCATAGTTGTTACCATAGAAACAACAATATTTTGTAGAAGAGGACATCGAGAGATTTTGGATGTAATCAGAAAAGTTGACGGGACATGGGGCGAGGAAACTCGACGAGCTTAACGTCGTTGTTATATAAAGACATTCGGCCATATATGGTCAAATAAAGCACCAGAATCGAGTCGAACCTTTGGGAATTGTATTGCGTTATGCTTTGGCATCAGATATATTTCTTACAGTGTGCTGTATTATGCCTACTGCCTTAAAAAATTCATAGTCTGTTTGTAGATTCATAAAGTATAGGTAAAATTGTGATGCACTAGGCGGAGCTGTCACTTGCCAGAGTTCCGCATGTCGTCGGCAGCCTCGGATTCGTTGCTGTTCTTACTTTTTTGATCATTTTAATAGTCAGAAATTAAACATTACGATGCTAACTGGGATTCAGAATATTTTTGGCCTCTGGTTTTCGGAGTACATTAGAGGCTGGGCGCAGGTGAACCCTCCCCTCCCCTCCCCCCCCCTCTCCCCCGCTATCCCTCTCGGGATATAGGAGGGAGGCTTTTGCTTGAGCACATTACAAGGTGGGCTTATCCCATAGATTAGTCTACAGAATTCAAGAGGCATTATCTAACTTTAAATAGCGAGCTGTTCCCTTTTGTCTAACTACCCCTTCCTTCAATACAAGATGATTGCTTTTGTATTTTTAGCTACGGTAACCTTCCCCTGATCACTTTCTTCCATCTTTGATAAACCCTTCCTTTCTGAGGCTGTCATTCGTGAACTGGCTGGTATCATTTGGCGTTTCGAATAGCTGATCGCTATTAAAATTATAATCAGCAGCTCGTCATAACTCAAAAAATTGCAGTAACTTCAATTCCAGTTTTCATATTGGATGTTTATTCCTACTTCACTAATCTCGGATTAAGTTCCCACTTGAATGCATAAATCCTTAATGTTTTAATTTAAGCTGTTCCTTTTAAGAAGAGCGCTTCAACTCTTGTGATTTAAGTATACGGTATCACAATTCTTTCTTTTAAACCGCAGTTCGAGAGTTTTTTTTCTCAGTTCGCGATGGCACGTTCATCAGCCTGTCCACCGGATCTACCACAATGCAGTAGCGAGGATCGTTGCGCTCGTAGTCCTACGCAATATCGATGGTGTTGCGGTCACTATACTTTGCAGCTTTACAAATATGTCCCAAGGCTAAGTTGCATTCGAGGACATGATCAGCAGTGCGCATCCGAGTGAGTATTATTTTTGTTTTTATTGTTTTCATGAATTATTTTATGTATGAAGCGTTTTGAATAAAAAATAACATTCTCGGACGAATTATTGAAGTGGTTGATTGATGAGAAAGCAATTATAATCCGGCCTATCAAGTGATCAAGTGATTTATTATGGAGTTAATAAGGGAAAAGAGAGAAACTTTCATTCAAAAGGTAATTTTACCTAGTGAATAAAGCGTAATGAAAGCTTTAAAGTTTTATAAGCCTCAGAAGATACATATAGCAGTAATTAGTTACGTCTTTAAGCTACCTCGTTCTTCTTTTGCTCCGTACTGATTACTGAAAAGTTTACCTCTTTGAGAAGCAAAGCAATATATTTTTTATCGTCCGTTTCGGAAGTTGCGCTGTTGAGTAAGATTGACATTTATAAAAACGTTACCACCGACTGATATGGAAGTATTGATTGGTATTGATTGTTGTGGAGTTGTCGTCGTGATTCTGTGTTGTTATAACACTTACTTTTGATCTGTAAGACAGCCCAATTGAAAGATCGATGACGTCACTCATATGTATGGTGCACTGCTGTTGTTGTGAGTGATTGTTGCTTCCATTTGTGTTCAGTGTTGCGTGTTCTTGAGGAGAGCTGTTCTTTTTGTTTATAGTTTTTAAACTATAGCTTCTCATTATTGATGTGATAACGCTGCAGGATTGAAGGATCCATTATTGATGTGATAACGCTGCAGGATTGAAGGATCCATCTTGTTGTTTTACTAGAGGGAGGTGTTTATTCGAATTTGTGGTCTAATCGCTTAAGAGTTGGGAAGCTAGGTGGTGTGACTTTTTATCTTCGTCTATTATTGATATACGTTAAGACTGAAGCTAGTAAATTTCGCTCTCTCCTGAAGAAAGTTTGCGTTTGAATGCGCATCTATATCAGTTAAAATTTATTATACACAAAGTTCGACCTAGATGAGATGTTTTCATAGTTATTCAACAGTCACTAAAAAGTTGATTGAGGCTTATTGAGGTGACACTAAACATTAACGATCTTCTTTTACCTTCTTTAGTGTTTCTTTCGGGCGCTTTTTCCAACTCACTCATAGTGAGAGGACGATAGCATATCGCGGTTGTGATTGCATCACGCCACAACTGCATCATGTTTAATGCTTTTGTGCTAATGTGATAGTTTCTCATAATTGTACTCTATTTCGACATAGCAGATTCGCATAATAGGCCGTTATGAACGATATTCGTCACGTGGGTGTAAGCAACATCCTCATGCATTATGTTTCTGTCAACTGATATTAGATGTCCCGTTTAGCGTAATTTCTGTTAGAGTATTGGGGTGCGAGAGATGCAAGAAAGAACAAATTCACTTCATCTATTGCAATAATAAAGGGCAGTCAAGGCAGTAGCGTGTGGAGTGGGCAGAGGGGGTGACGAGGGGGAGATAAATAGTAGTTCTTTTTAATGTGAGATGTGCTATTGAAGTACGCTATGAAGTTCGACGAATAGGTCTTGTGAATTTTTCAAGTTCGTTCATAATGTGCTGTTGTTACAATACAATTTACAATTATGTTTTTTTGTTTTTTATTTCGGTAGCGAAAATAATAAAATAGAATGTGCGTCGTTGTCTTTTGTTACAGTCGGCAGTCATTGCTGCGAAGGTTCCATATTGGAAAGTTCCCCAAAAACGCCTCTTTCTTCTGCCTCCCTCCTTCCTCTTCCCTCCCTTCCCGAATAATATATGCTAACCATGGGCTGTAAATTAGAATGACTGGGAGTTCATCGTTTCACTTCCTCGTTTCATGAAACTTCTAGGTGTTAAACGAAGTTACTTCGATTTAATGATTGTCAATGAGTGTGTTAAAATGCAGTCACAGAGTTTCGTTCTTAGTTGATAAGCGGAGATATGTGGATGGCAAGATGCGTGAGTGTTTCGCCTATTGTTTATGAGTCAAATGTTGTAAGGTGCTATGCATAGGCGACGTTTTACTTAATCATTTCGAGTCCGCACTACGCAGCGTTCGAAGTCTGAGTTTGTTGCAGTGCTACTCGTATGCCAGGCAGCATTCATTGTTCAGCAAAGCAACTGTCGCCCATGGTAGTCGAACATTATCGGAGAACCGAATTTTCGAACTCCGTTGATGGGATTTGTGTTCATTTTTTGTTCATGTGATGTATGTCGAGCCTTTCGTGAAGGTTCAATGAAACAGCACAACGAATTTGGGAGTTCCCCAGTTCGACATAGCTATGAGTGGATTTTAAAGTTATGTAACTTTAAATTCTCCTACTGTGCATAGAAGTAAGGATCGCTTTGCTACTGAGTGCTTTCCGAGTGGGAAGAACACAGAAAGGAAATGAATTGAACACATCAGTGCGATTCCACTAACTTTCTTCCTGTATGAAGAAGGTGTAGACGCGAGCATACTGCAAACTTTTGCAAGAGAGAAAATGCTCCGGAACAGAATCTCTGAAAAACCGTTTAAAAGGTTTTAAATGAAGAATCTGCTGCTCATAATTAGACTGGAACGATCGGTGACATGCAATCCTGAAAGCCACTTTAATGAGGTGCCGTTGAGCTTTCACAAGTATCCTGATATCCTTCTTCACTAATGACGATCATATTTGAGTGCAGTATTCCAAAATGAGATTAGAGTAAGCAACGAAGGCTTTCCGATATTCCTCTACGTGACAGTATTGTAGCAATTTAAAAACAATGTAGTACTTAGTGGGAATATGGGCATATATGTTTTAGAATTAATGAATTGGAAAATGCGATGGCTTCATGTTCGTACATTGCTTTGTAAAGGAATCATACCAATCTGTGCTCGGATGTGTAAAAACGCGGTACTCTTACAAACACTATTGATTTCCACTCAAGTAGAAAAGCATAGTGCTTGCTTGTGCAAACGTGCTCATCGCATAACAGACTCTTGCAAAAAGCGCATTCACCACTTCAGTTTTTGCAATTTAAGCTTTAGCACGTCGTAAGCTATCGATAAGGTCATATAAACCTCAGCCTATGAAAATGAAGGCAAGGTCAATACCCACATGATCGATGAGGTCATATAGGTAGATGTTAATGTTCTTCAAATTTAATTTATATTAACGTTAGGGTTTATTAGCGTTCCTAATGTTCGAATAATTTAACAAAATTTTATGTTGCTTACCTCTCAAAATCATTTTACACAATTCACTCTTGTATTTAAAGTCGATGAATAAAAATAAACGAGATACTATTCATATCTTGTGCGATGTTTGAACATTATAATTTCTTAGCACTCGATTCATTACTAGTTAGCATCAGAAAATATTTGTTGCTTTTCGCAAAAATAAGTAAAATTTAGTCGTTTCGTATTTCTTGATCTGTACAACGCGCCATACGATAGTCAGTGTCTAATACGTTGAACAGAAATTCAGCTGATCAAATTTGGTGCTTGTGATATTAGGCGTCTGATAGATTCACCGCCAATTTTTAGATCAATTTTAGAGATAGTCAACGATCTGCTTGCATGAGACTCGATAATGTTTTGCACATTTAAAACATTTTGATCCAGAATAGGTTTGTTGTTATGATTTCTTTCGAACGGCCATTAGTCGATAGAACGAAGACATCCAACGGCCAGCCGCTTTGCTATTTCTCAGCTACTGGTGTGACGCTTGCATCATCTTTTCTTTTTCATCGATAAGTGAATTGCATAGAGTATGTCTCCTCTTCGTCGTAGTACTATTACGTGCATCCATATGATAGCCAACTAGTATAGGAAGTTACCCAACAAATGTACATCCCACTAAATGCACCTATAGATCTGTAGGAAAAGTAGGAATATTTCGATGAGCAGAATGATACGAGAAAATGCATTAGGACCTGTTCGAAGGAGGTCTAATGAATGACATTTTCATACGTTTGCAAGAATGTGTTATGAATTAGCAACATTGTAGCACGGTCCAACATCCGATGTCTAATGCTAAAAATTTGTGCTGCAGTTGCAATCTTACTTCAGGAATAATAGTTTTTAGCAGTATTGGGTTGGAGTAGAATGGTTATCGTAATACGGTACAGATCCATACTACAAATTTGGTCCTACTCTCAGCTTTCTTCAGTTGCATCGCTTTGTCAGAACAATTTGTAATTTTTTAGAACCGTATGTTGGGAAGATCCTGCGTATGTGGCCATTGATTAAGTCGTAGTGCGGTGACAGCGAAGATGGGACATGCATGAATGCCTCAGAAAGACGCTTTTCTTCCTCATGAAGACGATGCCAACTATGAAAAAAAAAAACTTTTTTCTTGAGTGCAGGATAGAGTGAACAGAAGATAAGGATCGGTGATGATGTTTGAATAGTTGATTATATTTGTAATCCGTGGATGAGAGAGGATCGACAACTGGAAGATGAATAATGCAAGTGCATTGCGATGTCCTTGTATGTTCATTAGTGTTCTCTCATAGTTGCCATAGTGGACATACGCTCGAAGCGATTAACGATGTAGGTGCAGAAGTATTCTTTTCCGCAAAGCCCGTCATTATATCCATTTCGAAGCGCACATAATCGCCATACGGTTGGCATTGTTGCGCTTCCCTGACCGTGCACCTCCGCGTAATATTTCCACTTGAAATTTTGAACTGATCTGGCGAGTTTTTTTTTATTATAAAAGTTTCCTATATCTAGTCATTACTTTTACAACATGACTTAACAACTGCAGTAGTGATTGCGGTAACTGTAACGACTGCTCTAACCTGAGGATAGTCGATTAGCGCTCTTTGTTTTTTTGCACTAGCAACTATTCTGCTATACAATAGCATATTGGTTCAGTTTGTTTCGAGACTATATTTCAGTAACAATTTTGTAGTCATAAGCGAAATGCTGGTGATTTTTGCACAGTTCGCCGGCCCGTCTAATAAACTGTTTAGCTTATTCAGGACAACTCTCAACTCCAAGCATTACTAGTTTTTTTTGCTTTCCTAAATAAGTATTTCATTTCTAGAGTAGTTATATTCCACAGTAACCGTTATTTGCTTACGCATCCGCTGTTGTAGTGTTTCGTTTATTATACTGTAATTTATATTCTTGAAATCGATTTATCGTTGCGATAGACTATTATCGATGCCGAAAACACTTAGTTCCGAGTTTTTTTTTTCCAAATTTTTTTATAGACAGCTTTTTTCTGTAGACAGTCGACAGCAAAAAATGTTAAACCTCTCTTTACTATGGAATATTTTATAATCTATTTTGGCGTTAACAGATTTCACCTCGAGACCAAATTTGCTGATTATTTGTTAGGAAACCTTTATGAGTTATTAAGAGCCTTATAAATTTGCTCCTAAGACTTATTAGAAATTCCGCTTGATTGTTTAGTCATCATTACTATAGCAGACGTTATAGGTTATATAGAGCATCAATAATTATATGTAGATTTTTGTAGCGATTATATTTATTGGAACGTTATGCAAATAGTTTGTGCAAAAATTGGCCCAAACTATTTTTGTACATTGCTGATCGACAAAGCAAATATACTTTTGGCACTCGTTGTTTGGATAACATCGTTGGCGACGTTAAGAATCAAACATGTGTGAATAAGAGGGATTGTGTGCACGTTGATGCATAGCATTCTTTGCGCTGAATTTTGAGCCCCTTAAATCGCTTTATGCTCTCATGCAATTCACCCTATTCGAGCACACTTCGTTTCAGTGCATCTTGATCTGGTTCTGTACTATTGCGCGGCTTTCAATTGTCGACAGCTAAAAACACTCTTATACCTATACGTGTTTTGGTTGGTTGTTTTGGTTGGCGCCGAATTGGTTCGCCCGGTTATCCACTGAAAACAGTTCAGCAAATGTTGTGCTATGTCGTATATTGCTAATACGAAACCTCGTATAAAGTTCTCTTTATACGCGGATTTTTTGTCTCTTGCGCTCATCAAGTATATGAGGTATCCTTGTAGTGAATTATCTTGATCACAACACTCGTCGAATTTCATGTCTTTTACTTCAGTGGTTGCTGAGTTGAAATTGTCGAATATTTGCATAGACAAAACGCTGCTAAAATTCACTTTCACTAAGTAAGTTCACAAAAAAGGACTAAAAACGGGTTGCAAATTCAGAATCAGCATCGGAAACTACGTTAAGCGGTCCTTAACTCATTTCCGATGAATGTTTTCTTTGTCAATTTTAGGATATCACTCTACGTTGAATGTTTCAGTAACTGTCAAATATGATAAACATAAGGTTGGAAATTTAGTAGTAACTTGAATCCAAACTTTTAAAGGTTATCACCGTTTGAGCTATATCTCAGTTCATTCGAGATGTGTTGCACGAAGGTCACAACGAGTGAATATTTGTTGCATATTACGTATCGGTAAAAAACGGCACTTAGAGCGTATGCCGCAATGACCTTGTCGCGCCGCGCGACTTCCATTATTCGCATAGTGCCTCTATGTGGAGCTAATCATATACGATCATTTGCCCTTGCTGTAGGCCACTAATGGTCAGTCAGCAAGCGTCCATTACTAAGTGTTGTTTACGCCCGTGCAACAATCGTCCCTCAGATGTCTGTTCGTTCGTCTTAGGTTGTGCGAAGGTGGTGTTCTCATACCGTTTGACACTCTATCAATAAGGTGATCTATGCGGAATTTTAGTATTTAACGTGAAGCGATACAGGTTTGGCGCACTTCATACAATTGTTTTAGCATAAATCCTCATGAGATTGCCTTGTCTAGTGCGCGTAGCATCCCAGCAGCCAGTGTATAAGAGACCATTGAGATGGATGATTTTGCTCGTAATGCTCATTGAAAATGTCTGCAGGTATTAGAATTTTTTTTACCATAGAGCTGAAAAGTTTCCAAGTCACAGGAAAATTTGCCTTACTAATAGATTTCAATGTATTTTCTGAATTTTCTTTACGCATTTCATTACAACATGTATATATATATATATATATATATATATATAAGAAAATAGCCTGAAGATATCTGTGCCTCGTAAAATATGTTCCGTTGGAAGTGTTGGACGTTGATTCCTCCCATTGTTTTTCTCTTTTTTTCTTTTTTTTTTCAACGAACATGATACGCTGAGTCGTCGCTAGTACCCATTGGGTTTTCGATAAACGGATAACCTTAATTGGGTGCACTGATCGACTAAAAACCGTTTGCAATTTATGATCATCGAATGCAATGAGTTGGATTCATTTTTCCCACTTCGACATCGATGAACTTCATTGATGTATTGATGATTGCGCTCATCGCATAGAATGTGACGCTTCTAATAATGCCTGACTAAACTGCAGCTATTGTATGACGTTTATACGCATCTTGAATTTGCCAGGATTCGTTGCAGAGGAAAGAAAAAACTGCCCAATTTACAGCATTTCGAAAGAAGAACCGCTTTTGTTATTGTTATGCGTGGTAGAGGTCAATGAAGCTTTCCGGTGCAATTCTGTCAATATTTTGAGGAATTCGGTCGTAAAAGTCGTTCATAATTATAGCTTCCATAAAAGCGTTAAATAACTTCCGATGCAAAACAACAGAGCAGTAGGCCGCAATTGGATGTTTGGCTGTCACTCTGGAATTTGACACGCTTAAAAAACCAAAAAATCCTCAAATTTGCCAACCCCAATCTACGGAATATAACGGCCGTATCTCAAATTTCGGAAATGCGATACAAAAATACGAGAGCTTTAGGCCATTTTATTTAGGATGCCAAATTAAGATGTAGATATCGAGCATGTCAGACCGATCGGCCGATAGAATTTGATAAAAACTACCCCCGTAAACACGTCTTTAAAGAAACTGGTTTCTTAAGCGCCTTTGAAACTATCGTAGAATGAAATAGGTTGAAATGAAGCTTTAAAATGAACATAAATTAATTGGGCGCTATAAGTTCAACAAAACGCAGTCTAGATTCCGGATGGTACTATAATTGACGTGATTTGGACTTGCTGAAGTGGGGGACATGGCGTATGATCGTGGATTAACGGTATCTCTCCTAGACATATTCTTTAAGCAGTGCGTTTTGTATGTCCATTTTAGTGGGTTTTTTTTTTTTTTTTTGTAAAGCGGTCCAGAGTCGTGCGCAGGCACTTCTCTAGATGCATTTATCAATTGGCGTTTTTCTTATGCGCGAAATGTACATCCGTTTCGTTTCGATTCTATTTCGTTGAGAAGCATCTGCACTGCATCCTAATTCACTTGTGTGTTTGTGTGTAGAAATGCCACTACCTTATGTTTTTTTGAATTGTTTTTTGCTCTATGGCTACTATTTTTGGATCCTTTGATCGGAATTGTTGTATAATTTAATGCATGCAGACGTAAAGAGTTACCAGTTGATTTATTCGAACTCTTAGTAAACCGAATGGGTATTGGTAAATTTTTGAGTAGTAGGGAGGGCGGGGGNCCTATATAAGTATATAAATGCGTCTATTGTTTGTGGTCAGTATTTTCCTTCTGGCGACCGTATAATCGACTGCGTATTTCGGGCCAACCATGATTAACAATTTGTGGCTAACCATAATTAACATAATCGACCATATAATCGCCAATATTTTCCTCCTGGCGAAATGCGTATTTCAGTGGAAGATATCGTATGAATTTACTCATTGTTTCTTTCACATCTTTGCGATGAACCAACTCAGTAGAGTTTCTCGACTTTTTAATGTTATATAAAATAAAAGTGCACCTCTGCCCGTTTTATTGCTGCTTCTGCAATTTTTTGTGCATTTGCAAAATCGATTCGAGAAACCTCTAGTGATGAAATTTTAGAGTATAATCATTCATATCGTAACGTTGGGATACTCATCTTGCAAGTAAGATTGTTAAAAATTCGTCTAGTTTTGCGATATTTAGAAATGGGAGTTCTCGTCGTTAGTCATTTCAGTTGTACAATGGTATCGTAAAAATGAGTGGCATTTAATTGAGTTTTATTGCTTAATTTGTATAATAATCAAATTGCTCGTTGTATGATAGAAGACATATTGAAATTGCAACCATCTTGCATCTATCTGCCATATTTGCACACTTGTGATAGGGATAATGGCGCTACGCAGTTCATAGTCTAGCGCCATCTATAAATGCACTCACACTTAGAAAAGATCAAATGCATTGTTGCGTTCTATTGGCACTGAACGGGCGTTCTCATTTTAATCTTGTTTTTCATCGATTGTGTGAATTAAATGCTGCATATTATCTCTCAACCAAATAAATTTGATTAGAGCGAGAGCTCCTACCTTTTAAAGGTTTCCGGGGTCTTGGGGCATTCAAGTTTCATTCGGAGGGGGGAGGGGGTGGGGAAAAAAAAAGAAAGGCTCCCGTTTCGTTAGGGGGAGAACGGACGAAAGGGAGGAGGGCTGCAGTTTTATGTTGCAAAATATTTTTGTCGTCGGTTTTTGCGATCTTTCAATTAAGCGTCCACTACCTAAGGTTTCTTGCTTGCGTATTCCTGTCCGCAGCTATGCTTCCGTGTTATCTTACATGCTTTTTAGGGTTTTTCTCGTTTCAGAACCCGCCATTTCCGTTGTGAATGAATGCGTATAAGATTGGCTACACAGGACAACATTTTCATTTTACATCGCTCATCTATGCACGGTTCATCGTTGTAAAGGTGCGTCTGTGAGCACTAAAGGTATTTGTTCATTGCAAACTTTGCAATATTTTGAATATTTATTCATTGCAGATTTTGCAATATTTTTCAGGAAGTTTCTTATGGTAGAAGATGTAATTATCTACCTATTTATATATTTTAAGTCTCGATTAGCCCCTACGATAGTCTCAGCTGTCGAAACATTGAAAATGCAATCGTCAGATCAGGCAAATTTAATCAGCAAAAAGCAATCATTTCCGTCT
>QEWY01003739.1:0-16693 GCA_006503575.1 Baylisascaris schroederi
GTGTACTTTCCAACTTCAACTGCTTTTTTATTCAATTTAGGTATATTTTTTTATCCGTATGTAATTCGGGAATTCGTGTTCATTGTAATGTTTTTAGTTGCTAATCCATTTCCTTTCTTGTTTACAATACGCCCAGATTATCGATTAGCTGCTGTCAGCAGTCGTGGTCATACTGTAGCTCAGCTGCTGCCTATCCTTGCATCTCCGAATATACATACATTGATCGTTTTCTTCGCAGCTAGAGCTAGACGTCTATGCGGGAGCAGCGAACAGATTGAAGGCCAGTGATGGTATCTGCTTATGACTTACCCTTAACCTGTTTTCATCTCGGGGAGTGGTGAATTATCGATCGGGTCGTGAGAGATCACGCCCGCTGGTATACGTGCATCACTGTATTTATGGTCACCTCTGATGTGCTGATAAGGTCGGCATGTTGTGAAGTTGTTCCCGCTCATATGAGACCAACCTGACTTCAAGAAATAAATCAGGAGGGACTCGTTTAGAAAGTTGTGATATATGGCAGTTTGCAGACGTCTATGAGTTCCTCCTTCCTCTTCCAAAAAGGGATTCCCGTAGGTACCATGGTTTGTTGACTTTTCAAATATGTCGTTTTGTGAAGTTTTGCTGATTTTTTCAACCGTAGGATGTGTTATGTTGACGTCTTTTATGCGTTTATTTGTGTCTGATGTTTGTGACTGACGAACTATTAAATTGCAACAACAAATTAGGCGAATGTGATCGGTATTCATCATCATCCGTAACAGTTGTCGACACTCAAGAGCATCGCAAAATTCATGCATCCAATTTGTCGCGATGTCGATTGATTACAGTACATAGCCAGAAGCAGTTTTCTCGACAATTTTCGCAATCATCCAATTAATGATCACATATTTTTGCAGTTTTGTTTAGCATTAATGTTTTATAAAAGGATGATGTCTTTGTATGTGTATGTCTGCGTTTGTCCGATAGATTCGAATAAGGAACCATTGCAGTTGCAGTCGCAATCTTTACGAAGGAAGTTGCACGCTAGTTCAACCTTATCGATCAATTTCGATTACAGTTGTAATCTTTGAAGGTGGGAAAAAATTTGCACGAATTTCATGTCGGTGCGGCCAAAGAAAGATTTTTTTGGGAGGAGGTTTATATCAAATCAAGAAAGACTATAATGTAAAATCAAGAAAGACTATAATGTGAAGAACTTTTTGCGTATTTATTATGTTTTGATCATTTTTGGAGATGGTTGATCGATTGATTGCAATGAAAAGAGGTGTGTATATCGTTGCAGCTTGTGCTCTACGTTCTTCAGATATTGATTGTGCTGTGTGCAGGTTGATTTGGTGTGTCGAATTGAAATAGTGCTGACCGTGATTTCTTTATTTAGTTGTGTTTATTCTTCTATATTCAAATATAAATACGAGTTCAAGGTGCGTGAATGTTTTCTCGAAAGGTATTCTACGTTCAGTTAAATATTGATGGTGAATTTCAGCAATTCATCTATCGCATTGTTTCTGTATTTGTGTTGGAAAGGTGTCAACTTGGAGCGAACGTGGTCGATCAACTTGTGTCTTTTAGGCAATTGCCGACCGCTTAATGCAAACAGGCTACCCCCTAGCGACAATGGCTGCACTCCTTCCTATCAAATTTCAGGAGCATTTGCTTGTGAGTTTCATTTCGCCGATTCACTTATGATGAGAAGAATAGCGTATTTTCAACTTAACAACTTCAGATGACTATTTATTCTCGATTAAAGTATAAATATGCAGGTAGAAATTACCATATTTCTTTTTTATGAGCCTTTTCTCCAGGAATGTTCTTCGAGTGGATTGTTAGCCACTAATAATCTATGGAGATATCTTAAAAGTGGTTACTGTTTTTTTTTGGCCATTTTGATTGTAGAGTGCTTGAGAGTAATACGGAAAAATGGCATGGCAAAGATAGGTGTGGCTAGGGTTCCCGTTTTTTTTCTCTGATGTTTTTGATTAAGCAAGAGACTATTTATATGGTGGATGTTGGTGGAATATATTTTAATAGCTGCAAAATCTTGCAATAAATGCGACTAGTATTGGGTTCGCAACGTTGACGATGGAATGGGATAAGTTTATTGTGGTTTGCGAGAAGGTGGATGACTCGTCGCAGGTGGCTATCATCGACCTCGACGATATCGATAATCCGCTGAGAAGGCCGATCACCGCCGATTCGCTTATCATGAATCCCGCAACCAAAGTGCTGACCTTGAAATGTTAGTAGTGCATGTAATATTTACTGTAGTCTAAGGGATGTAATATTTATCTGATTCTTCCCTTCATTTTCCTCTTACTGTAGTCTTTGTCTTATTATTCAAACTTCTTGAAGGAACATTTTCAGGTTGCTGTTTTTCTTTCAGAAAGAAGAAATTAATTCCTTCCTGAGAGATGCCGTTTATGATAAGAGGAAGGAGAGGGTCTCCGAGCAGGCAACATCGACTGGTGTTGTGCTTGCAGGGGAATGGGGGGGGGGGGGGGGGGGGGGGGGGGGGGGATGGGGCAATTTTATTTCTTACGGACGAGGACGTATACCGGAAAGTACTGCCAAATGACTAAGGGTATTTTATCTGTGATAGTGATTTTAAGTAGAGCCTCTAAAGCTTTAGCAGTATAAGAAATGCATGATGTTACAATAGTGATAATGTTAATGATGAGTAAACAATACGCGTGCTGGTCGTCATTGTCGAGTTTTTTCGTTAAGGACATTTTGAATTGTTTGTCGCAGACATACGGTTCTTATTTTAAGGATTTAAGAGCATGCTAGAGAACAGGATGGAGTAGTGAAGGAATAAAAATAACGCTGTTTTAAATTCGTTTTTTTTTTGTTCATTCGAGTGTGGGATGAAAGGATTGGATCTTCGTTGACCGTTTATTTTTGTATCGTATTCGGTTATTTGCAGAAATCGGGAGATGCTAAAACTGTGAATGATTTCCGAAACGAGTACATTTTTCTCTTTTTTAGAGTATAGAGGTGACCAAATATTTTAAGGTAACGTAATTAAAGAAGCACTAAAATTTTGTCGCTGAAGATTTATTCGGAAAATTTGGTCGCTCACTTGTTCGGTATTTCGTTATCACTTTTTAGCTCAGTTTATTTCCCTAAACTTTGCTCTTGAGACTGGAATATTTTAATTCGTAAATTTGTGCTATACAAGTAAAATTAGCGTTATTCAGCCGGTAAAACGCCGCAAGTATTCAATATCGAGCTGAACGCAAAGATGAAGGCATACAATATGCCCGAGGAGGTTCCTTTCGGGAAGTGGATTAACGTCAACACGATCGCATTGGTTACGTATACGTCTTCTTCGGTGCTCGTCACTTCACTTATAGATAGGCGATATCCACAAGGCACAATTAGATGTTCATTTTTATAAACCTGTGATTTGATAGGAGAAACTAGCGTTTCAAGCCGTGAGCTCACCTCCAGTATCTGAACATAGCTAAGGCGTGAATGTGGAAAAGCAAAAATATGTTTCTTGGTTTGGAAAAAATCTTTTTTTGGCGGTTCATTCCTTCCTTTCCCCCTTATTCCCAAAGTTGGCTGCGAATTTCATTTAGCATGCCACATTGAGTAAGTGGTTTGAACGTAGAGGTTCATATGTTTCATATAACTGCTATAATGTATACCTCAATAGCAGGAATGGTGATATTCGGAGAGAAAGTTTGAGGGTGAAGAGGATTGGTCAGAAAGTTGCCACAATCTTGTTGACGATCGATCATCATCCGTTTAAAAGCTGTAATCGCTTTAACTGGCATTTTCGCAGTGAGGGACCAGTGTACCGATGATTGAGTAAATAGTGTTTTTGCTTATTGCTTATGCATCCAACAGAATGTTTGCAGATGAGCTATAATATATAGGACTTCCGTTGGGAGGGAGATCGTACGTTCAGACTATAAAGTCAGCTGGGGAATATTACATTCCATAAAAAAGTTTCAGCTGGGGAATATTACATTCCATAAAAAAGTTAAGTCATTTTCAATATTCCGGAGCTGGCAAAGGTGTCAAAGATTATTCTGCAATCGCAAATATCTTTAGTTACTTCAAGGTTTTGAACCATCGTTTTGTTCTGTTCGCTCACTGTGAATCTTCCGGTAAGATCACTTTGTTTTTATTTGTATATTAATTATAGATGATTCCGAACCAGTGAAAATATTCGAACGACAATCGACACTGAACGGTTTCCAGGTGATCAACTACCGCACAAATATTTGGCTTTGTGCAAAGATGTAACTGCAAAATTCTATACTTTACAGTGTTAAAAGAGTACACAATTTGAAACAATTTTTTTTCTAACATTATTATGTGGGATATGTTCACCATTTTGATATCAAGACCATTTGAACGGATCTTTTTTATTAATTTATTATTGTCGTTCGATTAAATGGCGGTGAGTAGAATTGTTACGATATGCAACTCTGCGAAGTCACATTAATATTACTGCTTTTTTATGGATTTGTTAATAACGCTGGTTGCCTACAAAAGTTTAGCAATGAGAACTCGTAAGACATTCGCAACAACCTTGTATTATTGAGTAATGAGGAGATAAGTAGAAGGATGTGCTGATATGTTCGAATGTTGATTTGCTTGTGTTGGTAAAATATTGTGGAAGTGTTCTAAGGTGAGGAACTTATCAAAGCATAAGCATGAAAAATATATGCCTCATAAGTCGCCGCAAAGAAAGATAAGAAAATGGAATAAAGCGAATTCCTTTCTGACGAAAAAAGATAAGAAATTTGTGAAGCTTCTAATGTCGCATTGATTGCAAGAGCATTGAAGGTTTTCCTAAAATATTTCACTGCTGTTGTGTTCTCACATTTGATAGTAACTAATAAATAGTGAATACGTCTTACTATCGTCTATTTTGATGTGTTTCAATGCAAATTTTTTATTATCATCAAATGCTCACATTTAATTTTCTTCCAGAATAAAAAGGTCGATGCTGATTTTTCTATTGTCTACTCTCATGTAGGGTTTAGTTTCTCTGAGACGATTTTCGATAAATTTGTCTTTAACTTTTTAGGCACATTGAGCAAAACGCGATCAGTTTCCCTGAAAAGCTCAAGTATCTGTCGTTTTCTATCTACGACGTCTCTTTCACAAGAAATGAGCATTTCAAAAGATTTAACTCGTCCTCCATCCTGCTCATGTACGGGTCGATTCCATATGCTACGTTGGTTTCTGAACGTTTAATAGGTTAGACCGGAGATTATCCTTCGATCCGGAGCATAGAGGCTAAATAAATGCTTATGAAGGTATGACTGAGTGGTGGTTTCTTGATGATTGAGATAGAAAACTTTTGAACCTTGAAGGTGGCAGCACTCCATATTTCCAAGGACTGCAAGGATATATGGCCGTCGTGGGCGAGGATGTATGTCGACCACGAGGCTGTATATGCTTGCGTAATTTTTAGAGGTCATAGGGTCGTCCTTCGATGCGTTCTTCTCGAATCTCCTTCGCCTCTTGCTGTCTTTTGTAGGAAGAGTGATTGCCGAACGAGTGTAAGCATGGCAATTTCTGTCACGCTAAAAGGTTTGTATTAAGAACCAGTTGTGCTCAATGATAGTGATAAAGTGATACAGCCACCTTTACTGGATGTATTTTTGCTAAGATTTTTTTCATTTACTATCGCGTATGTTGACAAGAAGAATTTTTAGTGCGTTTATGGATTGATGAAATTCGAGGGTAATCGTGTGGTCGGCGCGATGCAGTTATATAGCACAGAGCGCAAAGTATCGCAACCGATCAAAGGACAAGCGGCGTTTTTTCTCAGTTTCAAGGTAATCAAGGTCTCTTTGTTGAGTTTATTCATTTGTATGCAATATCCCAATTTTGAAAAATGTTTTGTTTTGTGTTCGAAATATATCAAAAGTTGCATTTGTATTTGTTAGGATAGGTGTTTCGAATGTTATTAAGGATATTTTCTGCTAAACTATTATGTTGTTTGTTTGTTTGTTTGTTTGTTTATTACGTTGTATTATTGCGTTTTGTAACAGGTAAGGAAGAGCAATGGAAGAAGAAAAATATGACTGAAAGTTCGGAAGTTTTCGAAAATTAAGGCCAGAATTTCGTAATTAGTGATGCAAAGAGGTGTGGCAAAAGCTACGCTTTACGTTATCGGCAGTTAGTCTTTGAGTGAGATGAGATGGTGCATGATTGAATTTACCATTATGATTGATTATAGCTGCAGGTAATCGAGGTCGGATCACCACCAGCCGGTAACCAACCGTTGCAAAAGAAACAGGTCGATGTATACTACCCTGCTAATGCGGCCACCGACTTTCCTGTTGCGATGCATGTAATTGTTCTCGTTTATAGTTAATCGTTTAGCAAGTTTACCCAAGTTCCCATATAGTTTGAGGGTCATTTTTGTTAATAAAGAGGCAATGGTGAGCAGTATAGAGAGTGAGATGGCTTCATTGATTGGGTTTCGTTATAGTTTTGGTTGATGGTGGGATCTCATCGATCATTGTAATTGGATAGTGTTGTGGTGTATGAAATAAAGGATTCCGATGGATTTTTTGGTCATTAAAACCATCTAACAATTTGTGTTCCAAGCCAAAAAAATGATAAAGAATTTTTGCATTTTTTAATTTTATGTATTTCTAACGTGAGATCAATTAATTTATACGTACTGGAATGAATAATATAATTATTTTTTGTTGGTGGAGGGGAGGTAGGAGGCGGATTCGCGAATATACAGTTTTGTCCTTAGATGATTTTCCAGCATTCATGATTAGAAAGTTTTTTTGGCTGCATTTGATATTTGTAGAAGAGAGAGTGTGAATCGAAAAATGTGAATTCCTTTTGTGAAAGTTTCGCCAATATCGCCATTTAGAAATCGTGTTCTGTTGATCAAAGTTCACGCAGCATGCGCAAATGTCACGAACGTGCAAATAAACAAATTGTTGTTTAATGATGACGAATTCCATCTGAATCAATCAAAAGCGGCGGAGTGGGGGATGGGCAAAGCGAAAAAGAGGCAAAGAAGGAAGGGTGGCGGTTTGTCTTCGTTGCTGAGAAGGTGACTGAACAGTATTGGTGTTCATGATTACTTACCAAATATACTTGCATAGGTATCCAGCTATAACGTAGTGAATTTACCGGAATTAAGTGGATGGTTTCTTAGTGCCATCAAGGCATCCGGCCTAATAAACCAGGTGTGAATATTTAGGCGGCAGCCAAGCATAGGATATTGTACTTGATGAAGAAGTATGGCTATGTTCACTTCCACGACATAGAAACCGGCACATGCATCTACATGAGCGGAAATTAATCGGAAACGATTTTCGTCACTACCGAGTATATCGCTACCGAAGGTATTATAGGCGTCAATCGCAAGGGACAGGTGTGCTTCAAATTGTTTTTCGTCCCCTTCAATGTTTTATTTATTTATTCAATCCATTAATCAGAAGACGAAACAAGTGTGAAAAAAGAGAAAGCTGATGCGTTGTGGAACTTGCCTAAGAATATGCTGCACACAAATTCGACAGGTGCTTTCCCTATGAAAAGAGTTTTCTTTCGTTATAACGATTAAGGCTTGTAGGTCTTGATGTACCTCTAATATCATAAATATGAAGACCAAAATTTATATTTTACATTTGATGGGAAGCTTAGGATTGTTGGAGAGGGGAATAGGATAGAGAGGTGGAATTGGAAGAGATTCCTAGGATTTCATTGATTTATAGGGTTTGTTTTTGTTTATTCAATATCGAAATGAAGGAAGCTTGTTGCACCGAATTTGCTACTGCTGAATCATTGAAGTGTTTGTCATAAAGTTATGTTGATTATTTCTACTTGTTGAGATTGCTTCTCAGTTATTTTGATTGAGATGATATTAAGTTGGGCACATAACGAGACGGTAACAGTTGGAAAATAGCAAGCTCTTAATTGAGGATTAGTGTGGCTGGTCACTTTAGGAGCAACATTAAGTGCTCGTGGTTGTACTGTTGTTTATCATAATTGATGCACCTATCGGGAATAATCGACGGAATCACGCAAATTATATGCTCGTTTGTTCTTTGATTGGGCGCTTGAGCGGGCATTTATTGAAAGTTGGATATCATGGTATGTATTGTTGCAGATACTCTCAACGTTTATGAACAGAACATATTACCATATGTTACACAAACGTTGCGAAACGGGGACCTTGCATTGCTACTTGCCATCAGGTGTGACCTGCCAGATGCGGAGGAGCTGTTCGTACGGAAGTTCAATCTGCTTTTTGGAAACGATAATTACGCGGAAGCCGCGAAAGTAGCAGCTATCGCTCCTCGGGTATCGTATCTATACTTGTTTTTCCCGAGTGACTTCACTTTTTCAAGGGAATCGACAATCGGGGTCAGGTCATGCTTGCCTGTTTGTTAGTGACAGCGGCATCTGTCAATTAAAATTCATCTGAATTTGAATTTTGTTATGCTGTAACATATATTGAAATCATTCTAATGCACGATCACTTTTATATGACGGTTTATGAACGATTGCGTAAATGAAAAATTTAACAATGAAAACGTGAACATTTGCTTGATGTTTTGTTATTGTAGAGGGAAACCGCTTTTGTTTCATTTGATCAGAGTCTGTGATCGTTTTCATGGGAGGTGAGTTCTTTTCCGTGTGTATTGTAGTGAATGAAGATAGAGTTTTAACTCGATGAACAAAGATGTTTTGTTTTCTTCGAGGAAGGGGTTGATACATTTGAGGATTGAAAAAGTGTAAGTGCGAAGGTGTTAGCTCAAATACGCATATTTGCTTTGAATAATTTTCTTTGCATTGGCACCTTGAAAGATGAGAATGAATGCCTCATGCAGCATTATGTAACATCGGTACCCTAGGTTGTTGTTGTGTTACGCATCAAAGTCATATTCAGTTCTATACTTAATGGGCTGGAAGATTAGGAGGTTTTCACTCAGGCAAATTGTTGGGTATGGTGCTGAAGAGCCAACCCAAGATAGCTACTGTGATCTAACATTACAATGATCACTTTTACTCGTATAGACGATTCTCATTCATTGTTCTTCACATAATGCCATTGATCGGCTTATGTGCTTTTGCGCCGCCCCAGGCGATATCTGAGGGCTATGTAAGTCGGGTTTCAGCCCGTCAGATTCAGTTTTCTTCATTCGTCAGACTCAGTTGTCACTCCTCATTGTCAGTCTCCACTCGTCAGTTCTTCAGTTCTCCCTATCGGCCTTCGCCTTGGCACCGTTCATCCATCTTGTTATACTCGTCTTGGGAGCAGTTGTGCTCCCCAATAAACCGCTCCTAGTATCTCCTTGTGCTTCACATTTGACACTCGGCCTCGCTCTTCAGCGTCGTCGCTTCCCAACGCAACAGTTGGCGTTCAGATAGAACAAACTGGCAATCACAGATATAACACAAATATTGTCTTTATCTTTACATTATAATGCAATAAGTTAAAATCAAAATATCGCTGGAATCGTTTCGTGGCATAGCCTACTTGTTTCTGCTGATTCGTTTGCCGCATTTATTGAAGGTAGGGTAGACTGAAGAAATTGCCGGATGTTATCTCACTGAAATGTAGCAATAGTGAATTATAAACGTGTTCGAATACAACCTTTTTCTAATTTTCTGCACATTTCGTCTGATATTTAATTACGTATACATGTTACATTTTTGCAGGAAATTCTGCGTACCCCGCAAACTATTCAAAAATTCCAACAATGTCCAGTGAAAGGAGTGGTGCAACACCTCCTCTGTTGCAGTACTTTAGAATCCTTCTCGATCAAAGCCAACTTAACAAATGCGAAACACTGGAATTATTTCGACCGATGTTTGTACAGGTTCATTCATCGACTTTTTCATAAAACATTTTGAATTACATATATTCGTTTCTTTTCGTCGAAACGATGGTTACTCGAGTATAATTTATGATTTCGGCGATTAACTGAGAATTCCTTGCTTGTTGATTTTAATTTTTGGTTAATCTATCACTCCAAAAATCGAATTTTCTAATTTCTTTGGTGATTTAATATTGTTTCGTTGGTAGGCGCATTTCACTGGTCGACACTCAGCTTTTAGGAATATACCGATATGAGAGAATTGGTCGGGCAAGAAACTGCAAAGCCCAACGCTAACGGGGATTTCAAGTTAAGAGACTTCAGAGGTAGGAAATAAATGAGGAGATTGGGAACTGGAGCGTTAGACACGGCGTAGCGGAAAACTTGTAACGCTGCTGCTTGTTGCTGATGCACACAGGCGTGATGTTTATCGTGACACAATCACTGTTTCTTTCTGTTTGCTTTTTTGTTTATAGAGATTACTTTACATGATGATGTGGTTAGAGGTGTTATTGCAATGAATGAATGTTCCCTTCATTCTTGTCTATATTTCTATTTATTACTATTGAGGATGCTGTTAATTATTTCGATTCGTTAAAGTTATAAATAGTATAAAATCATACATGATTTTTTCCGTAGTTGTATAGGTTTCGATCATGTTCGTTGAATTTTTATAAAATGATTATGTAGTTGACTATATGAACGATGTACTTGACTAACTTCCCCACTGTGGTTGGGTTGGCTCTAACCCAACTTTCTGTAGATGCAGTTTAACTTTATTTGTAGTGTTTTGAGGTAATACAGGTATCAGAGCAGAGAAAAGTTTTAGTGTAACCAATAAAATCGATATAATTTATCAGCGTCGATTTTACTGATTATACTGAGGAGGTGATTATTGGTATTATAATGGCATTTACTGGTTACATTGAAAAGTAGTGATATAGCGGTGTTTATTGATTATACTGAAAAGTGAAATAAGAGACTTTTACTGCTTTCTCAACAGAAGTGGCTTTCGGCGATGTTTGATCGGCAAAAACTGCGATATGTCAAGAAGTATCGAATAAAAGCCTACATTTTGGTCTCACTTGGCAGTATCATTTTAGGGAAGGAAGCAATTGAATGAGAAGTGGCTAACCGAAGGCAAAATTGACTGCAGTGAAGAGCTCGGAGATCTCGTTCGCCCCCATGATCGCAACGTTGCAGTGCGTGCTTATTTACGTGGCAATGTACCGCACAAGGTTGGCGTGCTTTTGTTATTGTTTTTCATGGTCAATCTCTGTCAGTCTTTTTTGTGCATTAGGGATGCTGGGGGGGAGGAGTCTTTTTCTTCATAGCATTCGCTGTTGTTTCGGCATGTTTATTTAATCGATGCTAATTTGCCTTGAGTATTTCAAATGAATTTTTTGGTAATTGTTGAGTTGTTTTCGGTGAATGGGCCGAAAAAGATGTTGCGGTATGTATGGAGAGGGTAGGTGTTATTAAGAGGCATAATTAGTGCTTGAGTAGAACGCCTCCTATTGACGCTAGATTCTCTACTGTTATTTCTGCTGATCAACAACTGAGAGAGGAAGCAGAGCTTTTTGGAACTTTTTTCTAGCGTTGCTTAAATTATTACGAAATCGAACCATACAGATAACATCAAGATATCTCTTACCTGTTTAGTCTAATTGTTAGATATTAGATTTTTAAAGGTGTGATGCGTAGCTGTTTCAACCTTTGCGTTGTGAATTTTATAACTTAAATAGCTGTGGAAATTTTCTTTATATGTTAAAGCTGTTATTAGAAATGATCTAAAATGATCGAAAGTTGTTTTACATTGAGTGGTTGATTACCTTGCAGGTGGTGCAGTGTTTCGCTGAGATGGGTCAATTTGAAAAGGTTATCATGTATGCGAAGAAGATCAGCTTCGAGCCTGATTATCTCTCCCTACTGCGGCAAATACTTTTTACCACTTCCGATATGGGCCCTGAGAGCGATGGTGAACCACTCGCCGGTACTAATCAGGTTCGACTCATTGTTTCACGTTTAATCAGGCCGAATATGAATGTTTATTACGACCCATTTTGTTCCAAGAGAGGGGAGCAATGGTTAATTCATGATCGTAAAACAGCTGGACGCCTAAATTGGATCGTTTGTTGGGATTCATGAAAATATGCGTGATTGGTTTTCTTTAACGTTTTTTACCGCATCGTTAAAGACAAATAATCATTTAATTTCTTCACAGAAAGTGCTGAGTATTTAGTGGATACTAGTTCTTTGTGGTTAAACGTCCCTTCCTCTTTACTGGGAAAAATTTTTTAAAGACTGCATTGTCCTCGGCGTCTCGACTACTTTGATGTTCCAGCACCCTTCTGCTCCCCTTCCCTGCGTTTTTCTTCGCCCCTTCCCCATCCATTCCCTGTTAGCCACATATTTGACTGTCGGGATTTTTGTTTCATATTAGCAGTATTTTCTATTTGAGCAATTGCTAGTGTGTTATGAATTTAGGTAATGGCGTATTTCGAGGAGGTGCAAGCCATCCAGCGGTGTGCATCTGGTGCTAGAAGATGATCGTGAAAATGAAGGCCACCTCCAAACAAAGCTAGAATTCTCTGTGATTAGGGATATCACCACCTCGTGGTACAGTCGCGACTATGAAATCATACGATGATTATTTTTAATACGGATCTGTCGGTTTCAAAACTGGCCGCAAATGATATTTAGTTGGGCAGTAATTGAATAATATAACGAACGAATTAATGTTGGTGACTTGCTGAAGGGGGTAGCTTCCTGTTTTAGCGACCGAGATATAGTTCACTATATAAGTAACTGCAAGCTAGTAAATACTAATTTAATTGGTGGCTCCATGATTGCTCCTTGCAGCCCTAATCAGCTTATATAAAAGGCAGCTGGTTCTTAAACTGTTGAGCGCCAGGTTGGTGTTGAAGGGGAACTTGCAATCTCTTTTTTCTTTTTGCCCTTTCGTAATCTCATATGGGAAGCAGTTTTCTTGCCAGAAAAGGGTATCGGGGGAGGGCAAAGATATGGAGAAAGAGGAGTAGTATTGATTAGGTGGCGTATTTAATAAATGCTGCAGGTGGATTTCCGTTCAAAGCTGCAGGTGATCTCCAGTCCCTTAACCAACGATTTTTCCAATTGCCTCATTTCGATAAAGAACTTTTGCTATTCCTTCTGATTATGTAAAATAGTGCTGAGTGTGTGATTGATTGCAGAATGCTTCACTGCTAATGAATGATAATCCATTCGAGGTTCAACTACAAACAGACTACGAGTTAATGGAGGACGAAGTATACGAAGGTGAAAGGCGAAGAGAGGTGCCTGGCCAAAAGTCGGAGCAACTCAGAAAAGCACACCCGCTACTTCCCCGTAAGTGTCTAGTTTTTTTTAAAGGTGGTTATTGGATTTTTCAAGTGGCGAACTGAGCTGATTGCCAATTATTGGTCATTCGCCACGTTTCTGCATAGGTCGAGGTTGAATGTGCGTTTTTTACGTAGTAATTGGTAACAATACGCGTTTCACATATACATAGCAACAAATGACTGTTTGTTATTCTGTGGAAAACTGAATGATGAGGCCGTCTAAGAAAAATTCTGCCGAACATATTTTGCGTTTTAGAAAGGTTCCGTTTGATAAGCTTCCAGTTATTTGCAACTGAAAAGTAGGAAGGTGGATGTAAAGGTTCAGTTTATTTAAGAAAACTTAAATGAGCACTTCCATCTCAATAAGTTTGAAAGAAATAGAAGATTCAGGTTATCTGTTTGAAGGATATGGCACATAATCCGTCATATTTTTGACGTACCACTTCAACCTTGAATTATCTTTGGATATTGTGAGCAATGTTGTTAGTTGACAGGAGGTGGATATTTCAGTTCGAGATTAATATTCATGTTCAAAAAAAGCGTATTGTTATCATAGAGAGGAGTTTTTCAAAGATGAGAACTCTGGATTTTATGGAAAATTAAATATTTTAGAGGGATGAAATGAGAACTTTTTGATTCTTTTTGGAGAAGAAAGCGAGAAATAATTTAAAATTTGAAACTATGAAAAATGGGCCGTAAGAAAGAGGTGTTTGTGCCCGGCTTCCGTTTTGAGTGCCATTTTATAAGCCGTATGCTTCAAAAAAGAGGTATATCTCGAAATATATTTAAACTGAAATAGCTATTATTATAGGCAGTTGTCTTATACGAAATGGTACAGTAACTTTGCCTGAGCAATGGGGCGAATATATTGTCGACCGAAATATGTGTCCATTAAAATATTACTACGATATTGAATGCGGTATGTGTTTTATTTGTTTTATTATTTGTATTTATGAAGGTCTTACAAGGGTATCGCTAATAAAGTGATATCGCATATTTATTGTTTTTATGATTGGGGTGGATGTATAGCAAGTACAATTGTTGAGGAACGATAGGAGCAGTTGAGAGTACTTTTAATTTTCTTATTCGGGCATATTGAAAAAATTGTTTGCTTTTATGAGAAGATATTTAAGTGTGATTTTTATTTTTAAAGGAAGTTTTTAAAAGCGCCGTTACTTTGCAGTGTTGTGTAGATTCCTTTGCAGTAGTAGTTTGGCCAGTTTTTTAAAATGTTTTTCGTTTTTATGTTCGGATTTTGCAAAAAAAAAAAGAAAAAAAATTAACGTAAGAGCTTATAAGATAGCCGAATTTGTCTTCTTTGCATGAATATTTATGCTTCAGCATCTTTGGAAATGCAAGCCGAGGTAGATACGACCACTAAAAGCTGAACGTTTAAGAATTCCGCCATAGGTTCGTTCACACTCAATATACTGGAGATTGTAATGAAGTCAGGAACCGTTGTCGATTAATCGACGAACTATGAACTGTTGCATATTCGTGAAAGTGTTGCTGGATTCGACGATGGTTGGGGTGGGAATAGGGGGGAAGTGGGGTCGTTTTCATTCAACATGGCGCATAACTCACTTACTGAAAACCAAAAATATAGTCGCCGTTCAGGCGTGTAGTATCCTATTTTGTGCTGCAGGTTTATCCTTCAATTAATAGACGGCTTATCATAGCTGGCGTGAGAATGGTCGATTTCGGGGTGCATCAGAAGGGTGTTTCATAGAAAATGAACGAAGAGCAGTGATGACTTAAGTGCCATAAGCATAAGTTAATATGAGGGTCAAATGTGAACTGCGACCATGTTTCACTTATTCGATTAAGTGAGATTATGTTGACACCTGAGGTCGAAGCTCATGCTACTGAACGTTGTTACATAAATTTGAAGAATTTGACTTCAGAGATCACCGACCTTAATTGCACATATGGGCCATGTTGGGAGCCGTGCGTTTCGATGATCAATCTTCGTTGGAACAACGTCAGCGCGCCTTCAAGGTTCTTCTTGCAAATTTCTTCCAGACTTCAGAATGGTTGATTCGGAATAATCGTATAGCCAACCTTGGAAAACAAATTTAAGTCAGATTTGCTCTATCGTCTTGAACAGAGCCTTCTTCTCGCTCAAGTAGAGCTCCGTCTCTCTCCGTATAGAGCAATTGTCTGGATTAGGGCATTTCTCTTGTCTCTGTTATAATGAATTTTGTAAGGTTTTCCTTTTCACTGAGAAAATGCAAAAAACATTCTGCTTTATTTTTGCTTTTGTAATCCCTATATTTTTTGTTGAAAAATTTGCGTTTTTCTTTGAAACTTGCTATCGTCAAGTCATCACTTCCGCTGATTCTGAAAATTAGAATCCTCCTCCCTTTGTCGAGTACAGTTCCCACCCAACTTCCCGAGAATAAAGCCCAGGAAGTTCTTATAGATTTAAAATGTCCTTTCACCTGAGCTGTTTGATTTGTGTGCAGTGATTGCTGATATTTGTTCATTCGTCTGTCAGTCCATTCTCCCATCTGTCTATCTAACTGTTTATTTAGGATTCATTTGGTCGGTCAGCCGGCCATTTGCCTTCAGTTCTATCATTTTTAGCGTCTTCGAACAAGTTTATCCAACTCTTTCTAGAATTTTGTGAGGAAATTTTTAAGCATCCGTTTTAGAGTTAATCACAAACTTGAACGTGTTTATTTTCCAAGTGAACAAAGTTTATTCTTATGTGGAGTCGAGAGACAATAAATGAGGAGTCATTTTAAGAGGGATATGATACGTCTCCTTGCCCCTCATTCACGTCCTATCCTGCTTTCCTTTCCGTTTCACCGCTCACCTATTTATAGAATTTGTTGGTTCGGCCTGTCTAAGGTATTTGTTGAACTTAAGGGTTATTCCTAGGAGTAGTGGGTCTAAGAGTATTTGTTTTTAGTGATTTGTTATCATACGTTCACCGTAAACAATTTTTCTATTAACTTGCTGACTGAATTGTATGTCATGTTGGACTCGTAAACATTTAATGCGAAATTGCAAGAGTTAAGTAACAGTCGAAAATAAGCAGGATAAACGAGACAGCATGCTTGAAAGGTTGGCACGATGTGCCATTTTTGCAACTTTATAGTTAAATTGGTCGATGGCATTAATATTCCATCGTACAAATTCGAAGCTGAAATCTCTCTTAAGTCAGAATTAAGATATTTCAGAGGAAAAGGATGGGCAGGTTTTATAGCACTTTTGCGTATCGGTATTAATGCATGGAGGGGAGAATAAATAGGAGCACTTTTGGATAGAATATCGCTACATTGCACTTAGATGAATAGGTATGAGCAAATAGGCGTGCCTACGCAGAGACATCTCGGTACCGTGACGCGCTTTTTGTAAAAATCTTAGGAAAGCGCATCGTGTAGCTTTGGAAAATAAAACGAAAAAGAGTAGCTTAGAAATGATCTTTTTTTCAAAAGGGAATTTTGAACCTGATTTCAGAGATCCGAGTGCGTTACTACCATTTTGGGATAAAATTCGTTTGTTATTCCA
>QEWY01003747.1:0-32845 GCA_006503575.1 Baylisascaris schroederi
GGTGTTGGTAATGTTGGATCGAGGGAATGTGAGAGCTCATCGTCACAACGAGAAGGAATATCTGCGGAACGGCGACTCTCCCCTTCGGATGGTCAGTATCAAGAAGGAGAACGACGGGAACATCTATCGACGAATCATATGAGCAACGCGGCAATAGGTAACGGTACAAACGATACACGCCCAGCTACTTCATCGACGAGCAACATCGATGAGATAATAAATGCAGTTGCTTCGAATCAACTCGGTAGTCCAGCGAGGAAGCCGGTGAAAGTGGTGAGCTTATTACACTTAGCCGTTTGTGGTGTGAGAGTGAGGGGAATGCGCAATGATTGTGTGTTTTCAAATTACCTTCGACGTCCGAAATGGCTTGCAATCTTTCATTACTATTATTAATTTTAATAGTTTGTCATTTAGAAAAACGATAGCCAAATATTTTCCATTTATCTATGAGCGTTCACCATTTTCTTGATGAACCTATTTTCGAAGTTATTGATAATCGCATCTGTAAGAAAAATATGAGGGTGGCTGCTACACCGACAAAAAATCCTACATTGTTCCCTATTTTTGTATCTGAGAAAATGAGGGATCTGCTTTCAGATTTTTTCTATATTTAGCATATTACTTAGTTATACATTACAGCAGTAATTTTTGGAATAGTTACGTGGGTTGGATTTAATGTTTTCTCTCTACTTTTGTTCCGTGATAATGCCTTCCTCGAAAAGTGCAAAATAAGTATTATGTTTCATAACTATTGCATTCTGACACTAGAAGAATTTGTCTTATGAGGTAGTAATATTTTAAAATCTGATATCAATAGTCCGTTGGTTACAGTGGCGATAACGACACTACAAAAAGAGAAGGAAGATATTCATATGCAACGAAGATTTGTGGACTCTTATCTTTTTTCCTCTACTTGTTAATAAATCCGACTTTACAATATGCCGAAAATAAACCGACGACTAAAAGTGGATTGTAGTCTTCCGGATGCTTCCACGAAACTTAATAGCCAACATATCCACCTTTTTTAGTATAATTTTACCTTTCATTGGCCATTAATTCATTCATTTTGAAGGGGAATAATGGTCGGAGCTCTCTGAGGCGGAGTCGCTTGCCGAAGACGGTTCGTAATATGGAGGAGGTACGTGGGTATTGGGAAGCAGAGCGACTTAACTCCGGCGTCGCCCTTCCTATGTCATCTTCACTTAGTGGTCGCTCGAGGAGCGCAAATTTCGCTGGTCGGTTCTTAACTCACTTTTCCACCATTTATTAATAAGTGATTTGCGTAATACACATTAAGGTGTTTATTTGCAGCGGCGTGTCTACCTAATGTACCCATCCATCAGGTAATTGCAGCTGGAGAGCCGGGGACCGTAAATCGAGGCGCTGAGAGCATTCTGAGAGGAATTCTTTCCCCATGATATGCGGAAACGACTCTCCATTATAGTTGTTGAGGAAGTGATGCCAGTTTTCCGTGGCATCGATCGAGGTTATACTGATGCATTGAAATCCGTATTTGTTGTCTGCTTGTGACATTGTGTTTCTAGGAAAAAAGATTTTGAAAACCGACTGCTTTCTCAGTCGAAAATTGCTGCGTATGGGACCATTCAAACCACAGAATGTGGATCGATGAAGTACGATATGCATAATTTATATCAGGGGTATCGAAACCAAAAAAAGGGAGGGCATACCATTGTCAGTGATACGTAATATCTGATCTGAGACGCTTATTGTACGAATAGTATCAAAACGTATCCATCCACACTTCTAAGTAACTTGCATTCGTCATCTTTAAAATCTTGCCGAGACCCGTGATGTACATCTAGAGTTATTCTAGTTCATTCCAATAGGTCTTGTTCAATTTTATAAGCATTTAAACATCGTATGGAATTTTCAAAGCATTCTTTGTCATATAGTTTGTTGGTGGTCGCATATGAAACTTGTGAGGAGATTCATTTCATTACTTATTTATTTACAAAGGTCACGAAGGGTGTTAAGTGGTGCAAACGACTAACTCAACAGGCTAGCTTGTAAAAAACATCTAGATCTGAAACACACCTTTCCATTTTATGCTTATTAACCTGGTTGGCGTTTTCGTGGCTCATTTATAGGAGTGATATTTTCAGCATTGAGCTCTGCATTCCTCGCAGGAGCCTCATCTTCCGCTCAACATTGATCAACACCTCTTTTTTGGTCACTGATGTGTTCGTTTTTAAGTAAATATTCTAAATGCTGTATTGTCTGCGATTAGGCCTTGGCTCTTAATCCAATCTAGCAGCACTGCAGCGTTGTGTTAATGTATGTTTAATTTATTTCTTTATTGACTTGAGCTTATTACAATCGAAATCGCTGATGAATGCACTCACTTAACAATCATTTTTCTTACTCACTCTTTCTGAAATAAGAGCAATAGTTGCCGAATGTAATCTCTATAGTCATCGATTGTGTGATAATTTCATGCAAATTCAAACAAATGAAATAGTAATATTAGAGGGATGTGGTATTTCTTCTCATGCCTTAAATTACTGCATTTCTTTCATACCCTTATGGTAACAACACACGTCGATCAGTTGTTCAGACTTTCGGCAACCCCCAGAGGACCATAGCATTCAACATATTCTTATGTTCCTTGACTTTGCATTGTGGTTTTCCCGACGGGGATCTATTATCTGCTAATTCTTTATTGTAGATTTAATTCTTGAACGAATTTTTGACCAGTCCCTGTAAGCAATCATGGCTATGAGCTGCAATAGGCAACTATTTGTGTTTATGCGCTAAGATTGCTTTATTTTATCGTTACTTTCACAGGGATCTGAGTTGACCATTGCATATGCAGATACATCTTCTTGAGAACAATTATATATGACATTTGCGCCTCATATTTAAGTGCAGTGTTTTATTTTTTTGTTTTTTTCATGTTTTTTTCATATGTTCACGTCGCATATGTTGATGTATTAATGTGCACATGTCTTTGAACAAAGAAATAGCTTCCAAACGTATGATGTGATGTTGTTTTATTTATATTAAAGAATACAACAATACCGGGTGTAGGTGCTAATGTAATTGGTGTGGTAATATTATATTGTTAATTCGTTCGTATTTCTTAGATTCGCAGAGTTCATGACGAATAGTATGACGGTTGTGTTGAACTCGCAAATATTAGCAACATTCCAATAGTAACCTTTGAATAAACAACATCCAACTTTGTTTTATAGTATTTATTTCGGCGATAAGGATGTTATTTCTAAAAACTACTTTCCCAATAGCTGGGAAATTTATTCAATGAAAAGAGGGATGCAGCTCCTGCTGTTATCACTTGAGACCGAAGAGTTCGATTATTTATAACTGATGAATCCAAATAAGTGGAGCAGTTTGACTAATCGAGTCATCCGCTAAATCGATGAAGTAGGGTTGCTTCATTCGATAGAATCACTTCTCTATCATCTAATGTATAAACCAAAAGGGGTATGCTTTAAGAATTGTCATTGATTGGATAGTTTTGGCTCATTTACAATTACCAATTATCCATATTCACATTGCTCTCTAAGTTAGCCATGTAGAATAAAAACAAAAGGAAGCAAACGAAATATGGCGCAATTGTCCGATCTAAAAAGTGCAATGCCAACATCGAAGATATTGTTCACCATTGCCATCAGAAACATATAGTTTCGATGGTTGGCCGTTTTTCCAATTACTTGGTTGTTAATATGGTGCTCTCTCTTTTTATTATCTAAAAAGCATAATCAGCAATTGTGCATGCGCCCTATATACGTGTCTTTTCGCACTTTCATTGTTCTCTCAACAATTTTTTTTTTTTCAATCATCGGTTTTCTATATTGTTTTAATTTTTAATTTTTTATAAGGCATAAGATTTTTGTTCACTTTCGAGGTTCAATTTTAGCTATCTATTTTATCGTATTGTATTTGAATTAATTTAGAGAAAAATTCACCACCCAATTGTAATCGAAAATGCTTTTTCCTTTAGAAATGCCGATAAATTCTTTCCAAATTTTACGAAATACATACCCCCGAGAAATATGTTCTATTGGTTTTCCTCTTTTCTTTTCTCATGCTGTTGAATGTTTTGTTAACAAATGATTGTATTTCCGTGTTTAAAATTTTACGTTATTTGTTGCTGCCTTGTTAATGGTGCGAATGATAACACTGAATAAGAAGAGTTTCAATTATTCAATTGCAGTCTTTTCAAGCAAATCAGCACTAACCTACTCGTCTATGCGATATGTTGCCTGATAGTTCGATTCTTTATATAAGGTAGTTCATTCACTTCCCATTAAGGGCAAATGAATACGATATGAAATTAACCGACGATATGAAATGCTAAATAATAATTACCATAGTGAAAATAATAACGGCGTTTAACTTGCCGAAAAAATAATGAGACATATAGTAATGCTGTCGTAATCTGACTGAAACAAGTCAGTGCTCGTGTAGATTTTCTGGTACCATCAGATATCTAAAACCCTAAAATTGGTGAATAAGCCTCAAAGTTGACAGTAAGTTGGTTGTTGCATGGTGTAGATTACCCGTTAGGATTCTATAATCCAAAGTTCGGTTCTTGTCAAGTTGGAACTAAAGGAAACAAACAAATATGTATGGAAATATACGTGGACTCTATCATAATGCGACACATAAAAATTCTCGCACAAGCATATGAAACGGTATGAAATAGATTAGAAAATAAAGCAGTCAATATTTCATGAAGGAGAGTTTCCAGATTCACTTCTCATGTAGAAAGGTTGGAATGTATAGGAGATGGTGACTGGTAATCTATTGAACTACGATGAAGGATGGTTTTTATTAACAGAATGTGTCGATATCTGGAGTTCCATTTGTTTATTCGTTCACGAGCAAAACAATTTTAGAGATCTAGGAATATAGAAGAAAATCGAAATGAACAGCATAAGGTGCGGAATGATCATCACCGTATAACACATTGTTAATTTGGTCCACCGTACCACGTTGCAATGAGGAAACATGCGACGATCGGTGTTTCACCTTGTCGGATGCGATAAAGAAACGAAATTTGTACAGCGGTCGAATTGAAAACCTAATTGCGATTTAAAGAAAAGTGTATTTTTGCTCATTCCATAAAAACTGCTTGCTCATTTACGCCTATCTCACTTCGATCTCGGCTACCTATTTACATCCCAATATCTTGCACCTTCTGTCCCTTATGAACCCCTAACGGGTTCAGGTGAAGGACGATGTTTTCTCGAAAGCTTAGCTGATAGCTAATAAATAATTCTCTCTTAAAAAAGTTTGTGATATAGCTAAAGAGCTTAACAGATATAAAAAGAAAAGTTCAATGTGTGCAAAGTGCTAGTGAACATTGTTTTCGCTGCAAGAAAATATATGTTGAATATTATTTTTTTCGAGAGTAATAGTTGTAGATGCATCTTCGCATCGGAAGAGGCAAGGAAGAACTTCCCTCAGGAGGAGTTGTTTGAAACGAAGAAAAAAGCTTGAAAACTTGCAGAATTTTCTCTCCGTGTTTCATTTATGAAGTTATCAATAGCGCGTTTAAAATGAAACCAAAAATCCGGGCATTAAGGACTTCATGTATAAATTTTTACTAAAAGATGGCCTTGCCAATTCTAACCTAATATAAGAAACGAGCTATAATAATATTGCAAATGGAGTAAAGAAAATTTTAAGCGTGTAATGCAAATGTGGAGAAATTTCTATATTTTTCTTGAAAGAATGGAAGATTAGAAACATCGAATGTAAAATTCGTTTAAAAAATTCGAGTGGATAAACACGCTGCAAATATGCACGAAAACGCATTATTGGCAACCGGCTGACCAGTTGAGCCGAATCCTGAAGCAATTTTTCCTTCATCATAAC
This sequence comes from Baylisascaris schroederi, assembly GCA_006503575.1. Classification (NCBI taxonomy): domain Eukaryota; kingdom Metazoa; phylum Nematoda; class Chromadorea; order Rhabditida; family Ascarididae; genus Baylisascaris; species Baylisascaris schroederi. The sequence continues at coordinate 5,863 of QEWY01003747.1, forward strand.
GAATAAAATAAGCATGAATATATGCAAGTAATCTTTGAGTTCATTTCAAAGCAAACTCATACTTCATTATCACTTCAGGTCATACTTTATACTTCAAGCAGATCGAACATCTACAAGTTGGTAAAATATTTGTATAAATCGATGAAAATAGTATGTAAAATAAATGCAAATAGAACAGTGTGCGATAACCTGTAGGATCGTTCACACTGTTGGGGTCGAATTCGTCTCAAATGAAATTTACAGAGCTTTTTTCTTTTTTTACCTTCTTCACATATATAAATCACCTTACCAATGCCCTGTCGACAACCCTTAGTATACCTATACAAGCTGTTGGCATTCATCCGCATCAGTCATACAATTTATATACTCGGTTTGCATAATTTAATCTTCCCATTTGCAGAACCAAATGAACAGAGAAAAACCGATACGAATGGCCGATAGTACAATGGTTGTGATGAAGGTGCACAAATCCTTTTCTGCATTTCAAAGTAACCACTATTCCTTCAATAGCCATGGACGTGCACTTTCAATCCCCCTCTCCTATCTCCGTTCGCCTCCCTATCGAGTATTCACTCTAATTTACAAAGTAGTTTGAAAAGTTTGTCATCGTAGAAATAGATGGTGAATGTATAAAATATTCGACACAATATGTACCTATAATGACGCATCCATAAATATGCAAGAATTGACGCTGCACATAATGTGCTCTTAGATATTATGCAAAATCAACTAATGAGTTATGTAAAATCACCTTAAAATAAGATGCCCTGTAAATTTGCATTTGTGCAACCTGAAATAGAGAATCTTCGTGGATGCTCATGCTCATTTATGTTTAGTTGCTGTCGCCGAGGTGATCGGTCATTTGAGTGGACGTTGCAGATTTGCATCGAGAACGTTTCTCAGAGAGTCGAGTGGAAGGTGCTCGAAGTCATTCAAGGGTCGTTCGAGTTACTGGCAGCGGAAGTAAGTAATTTACTTTTTTGTTTATCATTTCATGCTTGGTGATAATAGCTATGACGATGAAATGTTTATGCGAAACTAAATAGACGGATATGGATTGTTTTTCAAAAAGATATATGCAGCTATGGTTCTACTGATAATGCAACTGATGTAGTAAAAGATGAGTGCACCAGGATCGCTGATGAAATTATTCTGAGTGAATCGGCCAAAAAAATTTGCTGATTCTCTCATCTTGCACATTAGAGCGTTTTTTTTATAAAGTAAATTATGATATAACCAATTGAAAAGTATTTTTTAGTTTATTGAAAATTTTCAGGGTATCTATTCACGCATAAATATAAATATGAGTATAAATACAAATAGAAATAGAAAGGTAAAGGTAATCAGAAGTGCAAACATAAATATAAATGTGAATATAAATATAAATGTAAATATAAAGAAACGTGAATATGAGCACAAATATAAATATAAATAGAAAATAAATAAATAAATAAATAAATAAATAAATAAATAAATAAGCGAACAAATAAACAAATAAATAAATATACAAATAAATATATCATCGTATATTTTTATACAATGAAGGCTTTGTCGTTAACACATAATACTGAAGAGTGGTTTTTAACATGCGGTAAGTGGATTGCAATGCCCATTTCTGGAAACTTGTTGTGTTGATATAGGTGGCGAGAATGCCCACATCACCTATTATTAGAGAAGAAATGTCAATTTGCGGCTTTGAATTTCTATATTTTGCATTAGCAGTACTATTACTGAATATGGGACCGATATAATAGAAGGCCCATTATGATGGCAGAAAGACTATTTAATGTTGGTCTTTAAAAAAAGTTGGCATGCTGAAAACGCTTTCTTCTAATATTAGAAAATCGGTATGAAAATTACCTTTCAAAGGTGAAGACGTATGGTTAAACTTTGTGATACAATGCAATAATGGGTGACTGTGAAGTGAAGGGAGAGCGATGGAAGATGATCATTCATAACGATGAGGCAAATAAAGAGAGGGCAATATAAGTTTATCACCTCTGAATTGATTCATCTTCACACGAGGTGCGTTCGCGATGGATACCCACCCCCTCCTTCTCCTCCTCTTTCCTCGCCTCTTCCCTCTCCCTCCCTTAGACTCCTCTAATATCAAACATGCCGCACTTATAAACATTTACCGTTTTTACATGCAGCACTAATATTTATGGTTCTCTGAACAGAAAATGAATACGACAGTGTTGAATTGTTGTGATTGAGCAATATGAAATCCTTCTAAATTTGCTTCATTATTTTTGCGCTTTTGAACGCAATTAAAGTGGATATCACCTTTTAAAGGTCAATGGAGCAGTCAACTTGTGAACAACGAGAGATAGCGGTAGTCGTGCTATGGGATTGGAGTTCAGTGCAAGTACCATTGCATAAAATCACATTCTTCATCCATAAGGTATGCCTTTATTCAATGTCGATCCTGTCGAAATATGTCGGCTGTTGTATTCCTATTGAAAATAAGAAATTATTGGCAAATATCCATAAACTGAACACATGTTTGTCGTCGGAATTTTTCTGTTAGCAAATAGGAGGATTCACATAATTGTAACTACAGAGAACAAAGAGAAAAGGCAGAAACGCTATAAGAGAAGAATTGAATAGACGATGAAAAAATTCATGAAAAGAGACAAGAGAATTGTTTCGAAATCTAATTTAATATTGCAAAAAAAAAGAGAAAAACGAAAAAAATAGAGCAAACCGATGATGTTATTTGGTCTCATATGCCATTTGCTAAGGAATATGACTACTTTATTTCCCAGTAGATGCTTCAATTTTTCAACAATTTACATAGTTAATAAAATGCTCCTAATTCTATGGCTAATTTTATTTGGCTTTAGAAGCGTTATGAAGAATAATTCATCATGTAGCATCTCCTTTTTCTATATTTGGCTTTCATAAAATTGGTCGCTCAATCATATGGGGTAGGTACAAAAAGCGCATACCGTGCCATCATCCCTGACTCGTTTCTTTCTTTCTTAATCATAATTGGTAATAGGTACGTTCGATGGTGACCACAAGTACGGATCAGCGTCGCCGTGAATGTGCTTTCCTCGTCTTCTGTGATGCTCGAATCACGCCAGCCGCAATCACTCGCGAAATTGAAAAATCTCTTGTGAGTCCAATCATGCCGTTGTTTGCATGAACCCAACTTATGGGCGCGGATAGTGAATGAGGCAAATCCTTCCTTTCTTCCTTCATAAAATTAAACGTAATATATGATTTTCAGGCAAAAAATTGCAGCAAAATTTTTATGATTGGTGTCGTATACTTGCAAACTATGCATTTGCTTTCTTACCAGACAACTGTGATGCTTGAAAGTGCAGAATGGTTTCTCCAAGCTGCTTCGTTTAAGTGTCCTCTGCATCTGCACAGTCGGTATGCCTGAGATATTCAACATTTAGGCTATTGCTATGATAGTTTTCGAGTAGCGACCATTTTAGTATGCACAATTATAGTCTCAGTACTATTCTTGATATTTTAACTAATCAATGCTGTTCTTATTCAAGAATTAAGTATATCAGAGTGGAGCAGCTGAACTTTTGATGAATAAACAAGTACTTCGTTCATGGAGAGGATTTCTATTGAAGGTGATCTATTTGAATATGAAGATAAAGTTTACAGAACGTCGACATTCGTCACGTGGAAGCTCAAGAATCGGCATGGGGAATCTGCAAAAAATTATACCGCTTTCATGTCGATTATGATCCCGGTATAGTGGTGTTGATTTCCGGTGAGTTTACCCGAATTCATTAGGAGCACTTCTATGAATTAGATGCGTTATTAAAGTTCTTGAATAAAAAACGCTAGAAACTTTTATTAGTTCAAAATTATTTAAATACTGTTGGAATATTCATCGACATTCATTTATTTCTTGAAAAAAATCACTCAACAAATCACTTAACGTGAACTGGAGATTGGTTTGCATCTTATCCTCTTTTTTGTTGCTTATGCCCTAAAAGACTTTTTACAATATTTTTCCACGTTTTCACGAGTCTTCTTCAATGAAAATTGCGAGGGGGATTGCAAAGAAGGATGAACTATCAGCACAGGAATACCAATGGATTTTGCCATTGAACTTCCTACGCATTGGTCGTCTATGGATAGTTCATTTTATGTTGTTTACTAATTGCTGCTATTGGTGTAAACACTAATCGAACAACTAAATAATTCGATTAAGGTGCGTCGACTGCATATCGACCTGTACTCACAAAGTTGACTCGATGCGGATGGAGAGTGCAGCTTATCCATCCAGAAAATACACCGAAAGAGGTCGTCGAACAGGCCGATGAAAGTTGCTCGCTAGAAACAATTCTTGGGGGCGATATCGGTGAAAATAATGTGAGCGATGAATTTAGTTTAAATTTTGAGTGAAAAAAATGAAGGTTTGTGGCTGGTGACCTAACGATAGCAATGATCCCATTGACAGACGAAAAAATTGTTTTTACTCTTGCTGAGTTAGAAACTCTTAAGATAGTCTGCAAAGGCTGAGTCACTCTTTTATTAGCCGACTATCTTTGGGGAGGGTGAGAGATAATTCCAAGGTGATAGATCTAATAAGTAATTTTTTCATATTGTCCCCCATCATTGGGAAAGAGCTCTATTTTGGAGAACTGAAAGTTGGTATTGGAGAAAGGGAAGATTTTACTGGTTATCGGGATTCGGTGAGTGTCTCTGCGGAAACTCCTCAGTCCATGTTGTTACGCCATTCACTAATGCTGGATCATTTTATACTCATCAAATGATGCAAACGAGTTGCATTTCTTGAACGTTAGGGATAAAATTGTTGGTGATAGAAGATAAAGAAGTCGACTAACACAAGTGTTGGCATTCATGACACGTGGCAAAATTGGGCAAGATCTTCAGTTTAATCACTATGGGTGGAGACGACAATAATGCAGGCATTCGGGGCACGAAAGTCCGGAGTCCCAAAACAAAACTCGAGGTCATCAATTTAGAAATTGCCCCCGTGCTTGAACAAAATTAAGGACCTCCTGAAATTGGAAGTTATCCGGAAGTATCAGGTGGCGCCGGACGATTTTTTTCTGGTGCAATATTGACTGGCATGACACGCATTTGTGTAAAATTCTGTTTCGACACAGCAAAGAACATCTGTATCTCAAACAAAACACTCGTAATGTTGTATATTTTTACGTATTTATAAAAACAACCTTATGATCGTGTTACGCTTAAGTATTTCTCATTTTTGCGATGATCAGTAATAGGCCTATCAAGAAAAAACTATTCAATTCATTCCATTTCAAAGGGCGCACTAATTGCCAATTTTTTTTTTTGAGCGCAGTCCACATTCTGTATGCATAAACAGCGAGCTATATTTTGCAACTTTACTTATTTCTATCCTTTGCATATGTAAAATATCTGCAAATTCGCAAACGCAAAAGCGAAATTCCGCCAGAAATAAAATTTTTGGTGGCGATAACTCATAGGTACGCAAAGTAGCCGAATTGAATTTTTTTCCCCGGTCAGCAATTGAATCCTCATCATGAAGCGCATTAGCAGAATAAAACCAACCTGTTTTTTACGTAGATTCTTGAAGAATTATGCAAGAATACCTAATTTTACTTCGACATACATTTGGTTCAAATGTACAGTAACGGAAGGATCAGCGTGTGATTTGATTTTGAAGCGTCATCAGTTTCAATTCAAATCCTAACAGTTAATTTTCATCGAACGATGTAATATAGTTTAAGGCGTAATTTTGGGAGATGTAATTTAAAATTCATCGCTTCGATTGCACATGTCGCAAAATTTCATGTTGGAATGGTTATTCTGAGGTGCACGAATGTATGGATGCATCATAAGAGTTCCACCCAACGAATATGAAACAGCCGAATAAATACTGGATTTAGGCGACGGTGGATTATCCGAACACAGCCTATTTTGCGCTTGGCGAACTTGGAAGGGCTGATGCAGCAATTGAAATGTTGAACAACGTTGCCGAACAATACGAGTCGAAAGTGATCTATTTTAATGAGCGAGCTGCAGAGGCGGTTATCGAGCTGAGAGCATTTGATATCGAAAGGTTGGCAAAGCAAATATTCTACTCAGTTACTCTCCATTATTGCTGAATGGATTAACTTCTTTGGTTATGATAAACCAAGAAAATACTCCATAGCGAAAATCAGTCTACAGAATTGAAGATCGTTTTCTAATTATCCAGAATGAACCGGAAATCTACTATTCCACACGAGAGGTGAGAAAGACAATCAAATTCGAGTAATCGAGAATATTCCTGAACTTTTTATTTTTTAAGCCATTTTGTGATTGCAAAGCGAAGTGATTCGTCGCAAGCGATAAACCAACGTTTATGCGCACATTCATTCAGTCAACTCCAAACCACTCTCAACTCTGCTTTTCAAACAAAATTGTAGTATAAAACATGCTGCCATTTATCATCCGTTACTGAATTTGATTCGGCTCAATGCTAAGGACAACACTGTCTGTGGGAGAGTGCACATATCTGAAATCTTCGTAGGGTATTGCTCCTTTTGGAGTTGGGCCATAATGTGCAATTCTGCGGTCATTAGTGAGAAGAAAGGGGGCTCAAGGCATCACTGAAAACGCGATTTTTTCGTCAAAATGAATTCCCTTGTCGAAAAGCTCCCTAGCGAGGGCACCGACAGCCCATGTGGAACTTCGAGCTCATAACCTAGGGGAAGTTTAGAATCCTTAGTATATAGTTGTGGCCGATTTCTTATAAGACGTGCCTAGAAATGCTAGGAATAAACCCAACCGAAGTTACGATAAGTTGGTCGAAAAGTTATGAGGGCTGAGGGAATGCCAACCTATGATGTATGCATATGGGAATTATGCGTCGTCGGTGAGTATTGAGTGTCGAAACTGATGACCTCATAGCAGCTTAGCGGAAGTGTCTATCGTGAGCGTCGTATTTATACGCTGTAGAAATTATTTTGTGTTGAGATATCAGTGTACGTATAGCACACACCTATAAGCGATACATGCTCAAGCCTGTAAACAAATCAGATCGACCTCAGCGATTGGGTGGCGCCATTCTGACCACTCGCTTGCTACTTGCCGTCATTCTCTCGCCTCTACTCTCCTCTCTAGTTCCACATTCTAACTATCAATAAACAAAACAAAGATAGCATATACAAAAAAATAAGTATTCATATCTGCGAATGGTGTCATTAATTATCAACAAATATTTCGATGGTAATATCTGAAAATAAATGGGTATACGTTCACAAAACTTCGATTTTTATTATCTGAAGCTGTGACGTAATTAAATTGACTATAAAGTTTTAAAGCAAAAACGGCTGAAAGCAGCATCTAGGGACGTTCATCTCTTTTCTATGTTTCTTGAGTACTCTATGGAATGAACTGAAATCTCATCTCACCCCATCTCATCCTAGATTTTCCGCTTATAGTTAAAATTACTCCTAACGAATAGAATGAAAGGATATGACACAACGTAATTCGATGAATTAAATAAAATTAGACTTTAATTACTTTTCATTGAAAAGAACTAAAAATGGAATGAAAAGTGCAAGGACTAATTTTTTTGTAGTATATCACACAGCGGGTTGTTTTTCGATCATTTGCGCACAATTAAATACTCTTCTAAAACACTTGAAATCCCCTGTCAATTCTACGTGTCGTTCCTGAATAATATGTGGTTCCGATGGTATGTTATTCCTTAAAAGTAGCGACAACTACTCTATGATCTCGAATTTCGTTTTCTAAGAAGATGAAACAGAGAGCTCCAGATCTGTGCGCAGTCCATTTTAGATAAAACTCATTCAATTTAGTGAATGGAGGGAGAGCGAGAACGGGAAAGAGATAGGCTAATCGGTGATTTCGCTTTTTTTGTAAGCTTCTATTCAACGAATAACTTCTATTCAACGAATAGAAGGATGAGAGTAAAATTTTAATAAAGGGTTCGTAAACGTAAGAAATCTTATGCGATAATAATGTTTCGACATATTTTAGCAGCATTTTTTAATCGATTATGAAGGAAACATATGCTAAGCGGGGTGAAAATTACATTGCTGAATGCAAGGAAATACACCAATAATATCGTTGATGTAATTCATGATAAGTGAGTGATCACGTTCTGTCGTTGTAAATCATATAGATGCATGATATCGAAAACAAATAAGCGAGTAGATGTCTAGGTCAAATAGAAGGACGCGAATGTTAAGAGAATATGTGAAACTTGTTGGAAACATTTGCGATTAGAAATTTTTTTTGGAAATTCTTCCGACCCAATGAAATAGACGACATGAATTCGATAAGGCGTTAAGGTCTGCTAGAAAATTCCTTTCGCTGAGTGCGCTACAAGAAAAACAATCGTAAAATATAGCATCATTGGCGCACATGAGAAGTTCTCGACTGACAGATGTGCAATCAAAGGTTAAACACTTGCAAGAGGAAGTTAAGCAAGAGTAGGAAATCGTATGATAGGCAGAACTATGACGTTTTGTTGTTGGCAACTCTGTAGTGGACGGCACAGCTAGATGCACACATCGCTTGCGAGAGAAACGATGGTAGTAGAATAGATGCCAATGGAAAGGTGGGAATGTGCACTAGATTTAGGCAGCAATAGATGCATTAAAATAAAAGGTGTGGTATGTGCGCAGAGATTCGAAAATACACCATCACAGTAGGAAACGATGTTCAACTCCAATTGTTCGCATGCTAGACCATTACTCTCCTTTATTATAGGAAAATCTCGAATGCTATTGTAAACTTTTGTGTACTTTTCTTGTCTCAGAAGGTTTCTTTTTGCTTGCTTTCATCGTTCAGTTTGCTGACAGGTCTAAATATAGCCATCGCTTCTTGCATGATGCTATAAGACTGGCCGATGCTGCAGAATGTTTCAAACTTAGGAATATTGTCGTATTTATTAGCCAAGTATGCTCTTTATCTTTCTACCACCTCCAAGCACGGTTTTCAATGAATATTCACTATGAAGAGAGTGGAATCTGAGAGAGTTGTTGGTGCTTTGAAGTGGTGAATTCAACTGGGCAACAATGTGCACATACGGCACTGAGTGCGTGTATGAAGTAGCGAGTCGGCAACGAACGAGAGTTGGCAGTGTGCAAATAAAATAACGTCTGTCGGTTGACGGGTCACACATCGATTAGCACGCCACGTGGAGCGACAGTGACGATGCCCCTTCCTGTACGTCGCTGCCTGTATGCGAGCGTCGCTCATAGTGACACCTGTGGAATTGCTTCTTGTATTTTCCGTTATCGAGAAGTGTGATGCTCACCTCTTTTCCTTTCGCCATTTTCCTTAATAACGAAGTGTGGATTCTTTCAGAGAAGTTCCCCTCTCTATTCTACTTTTTATAAATCGCTCTCATTGTGCTGTTAGATTTATGTCGCATCGCTAAATCCTTCTCATTTACTAGTGGCCAAATGCATAACTCATCAAGGAGTTGAAGAGTGAGGCTAAAGTTTGCTTGAAACGTAAAAATACCAAAGTTCATGACTTTGTCTTTAACGTAGAACGGATACAGTAAATAAGATCCGGTCAGACAATCAACATGATGTCGTCTAAAAAGTTCGTCAAGCCGTCGTGAAGTCTTTCTGAGTTTTCGATAGCCGTCTTCTTCTTAGAAAGCGGTTTGGAACGGGGAATTTTCAAGGAATGACGTTAAGGCATTATGTATGTTATACTCAACAAAGTTGACATGTTTTTGCTTTCACAGTTGCTGTCTAGAAATTATTAGACATGCACAGACAATAAATTCACTCAGACAAACCATCGAGTCTTCTTAGTGAAAATAAGATAGTAAGAGATAAGCACAAAGCAATACGTTAATGAAATTCTGAAAGGTGCTCTTAAAATTCGATTAAGAGTATGATTGGGACATACTACTCTTCCTCCTCCTCCTTCCCTTATTTCCTCTTCCTCACCTTTCCCCATCGTCGCTATCCTTACGATGAGATTCGTGCATCGTGTTGTGTTGCAGCTTTTCACATATCTATTCTTGTCGTTGTTTTTCATCGTTCCGGCCGATAATTTTTTTTTTCTTTTCGAGAAAAAGAAACACGCAAATCTTCTTCAGCATATTTGATAAACTAGTCATGGTTAGGGGAGGGGCTATATCGATAAAGTAATACTGTAAAATCAAAGATGACATAATTTTAATGTTTTATGAAGTGTAATGTCCTTGACATGTACATCGAATTGTTTTAGAGAACAAACAAAAATCTGCACTTTACAGAACCTCATTCCACGTCGAATGTTTCGATACAAACGAAGAGAGGAATAATAAAATGTGTTGCGCTTTGCAAATATTGCCGAAAAAATACAAAATTGAGCCATGACAATACGTCATTACCCGAAAAAAAGAACATTTTTGCCTTGTCCTCGAATTACTTCCCTAACCCTTCCCCCATCTCTCTATCTCTATCATTACTTTAGGTGAATGGGGAGGGGATGGGGAGAAGGAATAGCGTTGGAGAGGGGAACTGTTCTCATCAGTATATAAATATGTTGTCGTATGACAGCCATGAAATGTAATAAGTGAAGATGTACTATAGGCATCAGAAAAAAAAAACAAAAATTAGGGATTACTCTATGAAAATATTGGTAGCGTTGATTTGATTTTGCTTTGGATAGTGATGCATCGGGAAACGACGTTAGTGAATAGCGTATGAAGTGTTGAACTTGGCGAATTGTAAGGAATGTTGCTAAGATCAGCATTGCAATTTTGGCAATATTCTCAAACTGTGCTATAGTTTATTTAGCGCTGTGAAAATTTTATGAATTGTTCGCATATAATGGTGATGAATCGTATATACTTTAGAGTAGCATTATTTGATTTAGTGAAATTGAACCGATTTATCAATTGAATTCAATGAATTGGGATGGCATGCTGAGCGGAAAGGTATGAGCATTTAGAAAATCACAAGCAATAGTAAAGAAGCATTGGTTGTGATGGTTGCCCGATAAGAGATCGCCTCACTCGATGGTATCGGAGATGTCGTCAAAGGGGGTTGACGCCTGCATGACCTTTGAGTATTCTTTTTTAAGCATCATACCGCCATACAAATAGTTGTGCCGCAAACATCTCTCAAACTTTTCAATCCATCACATCGATGCACACTGATTAGAACCCTTCGTTCTTTGTGATGGAATAGTCGTTTAACTTCNGTTATATTTCTGTTCATTAATAGAATAGATATTATCCGTGCACTTCCATTTTTACTTCTTTTCATTTAATAATTTCCATTTTTACTGGTTTTTCCAATCGAAATTTTCTCGCTTATTGCAATGTTAGTTCAACGTTTCAATATTAAATATTTTTTGAAAGCAATGAGCCGACTTATATAGGCGATAAATTGCGGAAAATTTTGCACAAAATGGTGTGAAATTATGAGGAAACTGTAGCAATGCAACGGGATGAACGTTCATCGAATGCGCACATTATTCGCGCATGACCTTTGGTGTAATTCGGTGGGGCAGCAATGAACCCGAAACGGTGTTGCGAAGTCACCTTGAGAACGCACTTCGCGTCGATTCGTTTGCATATTTCATTCACCTTTACTTTTTTCCTTTCTCTTTACGTCATATGAAGCGCACTTTATACGTTGATGCCGGACAGGACACTCACGGCTACTTACCGGTCTTTTTTTATGGATTTCATATGGTTGAACCCCTCCCACCTCTGTCCCCTTCCCATCCGCCTCCTAGCATCGACTTTCCTGTTGCAGTTCAATATTTTAAGCTGAAATTTGTAGTAGTCCTTTTTGACCGAAATTTCTTGTCAGTTATTTCTTCACTTCAGCAACTCCGTGTTTTTGATCAAGTTTTTTGACTCATTGTCTGCGAAAGTGCCAAATATTGAGAGATAAAATTGCCACAAGGAGTCATATTCCCGTAATGGGTCTTGGTGTTCGGCCAACCTGACTCAAGAGGACGCCAAAAATTCAGCTTTCCCGTTTTTTTTTCATCACTTCTAGAGTGTTATACATATTTTAGCGCCCGTTTATTGCCTGATTGCGGCTGATTTCCTGAAAAATTTCGCAGTTCGCGGTTGAAACCTTCGCTCTACCTGGAAGAGCACTGACTACGTGTGTGTGATGCGGCCGCAGTGGAGTGATCTGTAGCCTCTAGTGTAATGGCTCAAACGAGTCTATTGTTGATTATAAAATCTCTAGGTTTCAAAATATTCCACGCTTTAGGCCTTATTTGAGACCTAGCCAATCTCCCGTCTGGTCTCTTCCATTTAACCAAGATAAGACGATAAATTTGTTGATGAGCGTAGAATGCGCAATAACGATGCTTATTAACTGAACATTCCAAATCTCGTATTACTGTAAGCATAATATCCGCGCTTAATTTCATCTTTTTTTTTCTCTAGACACACGAATCCATGAGTGTATTTTTGCCATAACGGTATTACTGATGTTTTTTATACTAAACATTTCATGGGAAATTTTCAGGCGACAAAATTCATTTCGTTTGATGAGTAGTTTCATATATAAAAATTGTTTATGAGGTGATTTTTTGATTTAAATTCATGCAGCGAATCTCTATATAAACTTAAGTGATTTGTTCAATGTGGAAAGCACGAAACACAAAAAAGAAAGAAAACAATAATAACAAATAAATGAAAAAACAAAGATTTCGGCAATAAAGCGTCAATAAACCTCTCGATTACGAAAACTATTTTAGACTGATTATGCCCCACAGAGATCATAAGAACACTACTGTTCATGAATTGGATGAACACGTTTATTGGGATTTACTGCGCACATTGTGACAACTTCGTCTTTTAAATGCTTCTCTACCTATTGCATAATATTTTTCAAAAATTTTCATTTTTTTAGTGCTCCGTTCTTCTTTTTGCTACGTCGGCCTTGTACATTGTCTTCCTCCATTTTTCTTTATTTATTCTATCGTATAAGCACATTCCACCAATGTCATTCGTTAAGGCAGTTTACTGCTTTTGTTCATTTATGTGGAGACTAATATAACACTCTAAACAACGTATGCAAAATTACCGTTGTGCTTGTATGTGTTTCCTCATCCGTTCACGAATTTACTAACAGCGGTGAATTTTTGATAATTCAGCAGAGTTTGCTTCAGTTCTGTTGAAATAAGAGAATAATAAATTGAGAAATAAATGAATAAATGAATAAGTAAATAAATTAATAAATGAATATTCAGTTGTTTATTTGTTTATTTATTTATTTTTATCTATAAGATTCAACCATTTAAATATTCTAGTGCATATTACCACAATGTCATTTCTTTGCGTATATCTATATGCGTCGGTTTGGTGTTTTGATCTTCAGATTCAAGGGAATTAGAGTGATGGGATTTTGGCGGATATAGTCTACAACATATGTTAACTCCTATACAATTTCTCGGATTGATGCAGCAATTCCCAAAGCAAAGTAAATGGTTACAAACTCTTAAAAATGCCTAAAATATACATGCATTGTGCATAATAGGTTGTATTTGCAACCAGTCGAGCTGTACGAATGATCGGTTCATTAAAATATGGACGCATTATTGCTGATGTGCTCTTATTTATTGAGGTTTTGATGATTTGGTTGGTGTTATGAGCGAGATTACTGGGCCATATTATACTACTTAATTGGACACGCTTCTAAACTATATATCTGAAACGTTGCGCAATTACATATGCAGTACCGTTTTCGTATTAAATGAGGAGAAGGCTTTTCACTGGGTGCGGCTGGTTGCAACGCCTTGTGGCAGCATAGTTACATGTACGGTGTGATGTCGTCTATAATTGGGCGGGGCGGCGATTGCCTCCGCCCAATGCCTTCATGCAATCCGTTGGTTGATTGTGAGTGTGTTTCACATCGCTCCCCGTGTTGACCCCGTTCGACCCTAGTTCCCATTCATTTGGGCGCTCCTTTAATCGTCCATTTCGTGAAGGACATTCCGTCCGTTCGTGTCAGCAAAGGCCAATACCTTGGTCGCCTCTCGAATATCTAACCTCTGTCCGGCTCAAGGGAGGAGGTGAGAGAGGGACAGCCTCGCAGAAACTCTTCTCGCTTGGGTAGAGCCCACCAGATGAAACATCGCTTGGTAGGGATGGCCCCACTCTCGCAAGGGAAATTATTCAGAAGCGTTCGCTATCTCCAGCTATGCCCAAAAAATCATTGAAAGTAGCTGTTATAAGAGTAGTATCCAACATAGTCAGCTTGACATCTTTTTTGCCTCTTTTATTTAGTATAAAATCGGTATTGCTAATATTTCACTATTATATCATTACTGATGTCATAATTTCACAACATTATTGTTTATTTTCATACCAAATATTGCCTCACCTATCACCGATGAGCAATTCAAAACCAACATTCGATGAATGCATCAATTCAAGTGTGGGCGAATCGTGCAGTTTCTTTGCAAGCATTTCCAGTTGAAGTAGAAAAGGATTATAGATAAAATTCTTATTTTTGCCTTAGTGCTTAACTTATTATATTAATAAGAATCACCAAACTAAGCAAAAAAGTGAATTTCGCATCAGCTCCGTATTTACAAATTAAAGATTGGTGTTTATTTAGGTTTTCCTGTGAGTGATATTCCTATGAACGCTTCAGACGATATTCGAAGGTAATATGGGAGCGTTTGTTGAATTCACGATGAAGATATTCTTTTATCTATCTTAGGTGATTGAATCCTCTAAAACATAGATCACCACTTCACAGTCATAGCAAATTGCAATATAGCACAACTGTTATAGACTCTTTCCCATGATGTTTATTATTTTATTGATCTAAAATTACGACGATGTTATAAACTTTTGTTGTCAAAGATTCACGGTGGATCGTTATCATACTATTGAATCAATATTATCATTCATTGGAAAACTTAATCAAACTTCAATCTTTAATTTGTAAATACGAAGTGGATGCGAAATTCACTTTTTTTTGCATAGTTTGGCAATTCTTATTAATAATAGGTTGAGCATTAAGGGAAAAAAATAAGAATTTTATCTGCTATCCTTTTCTATTTCAATTACGAATGTTTGCAAAGAAATCGCGCAATTCGCCCACACCTGAATTGATGCATTCGTCGAATGCTGGTTTTGAGTGTGCTCATCACTGTTAGTCACTAAACAAACTACTACAATACAATATAAATAATTTAATTATACTACAATTTTACTGCTATAATAAATCAATTTTTTGAATGTAATCGAGTAAATCGTAATTTCATATTGCAAATCACTTTGCATCCACTAACTTGAATAAACTTCAACACTTAGAGTATCAGCAATATTCTTGCATTCAGCTTTATTATTTTCACTTTCTGCACTCATAACACTATCGCAGTTATATAGTATTCAAAATGATTCATGATCGGTCATATTTGTTAAGAGTGAAAGAACGAAACGTTTAGCCTTCAACATATAATCGCCAACGATTTAACGATGAATAACGGAATTTACAATGCCATAATCATTCATAAGCACAGCATAATTTTATAATGAGAAGAAAGGTGTTGCAGAGAGGATAATGCTGTAGAAGAGAAAGGAATATAAGGTAATTTGGGACACATCTCAATGAAAGGAAGGGTATCGGAGCTCTAAGCTTTCTTTATAGAGTAGAATAGCAGAGAGCTATAATATAAATGGAAAACAGTTTGTAGGAAGGAGTGGAGGGGAGCAGCAATTGGAGGAAGAGGGTACGCTATGAGGGATAGGAAGGATGTGAACGACTAAGAAAAAGGAACAGTTGCTCCCCGTCCATAGTCTTCCGCATCATTGTCATCCTTCCCATAGTGCATGCCGATCCTTCAATTGTGCCCCTTCCATCTCGTCTTACCAACTCTTCTCCTTATATATTAAAGCTGTATGTTGCATTACTTAGCAAAAACAGCTTTCTGGTTTGCCATTCTTTTCTTCCTCTTTGCCGTTTTTCTTCTATTTATGTTTTAGCTTGTCCTCCTCACCTGTTTTATAGCCTTTCCTCTTTCTATAATCTTTTTTGCCATCCAGGAAAAATTGCTAATATTTATTTTGCATTTTACGCTGATGTTGCCGTATTGATGGCGAAACGTTCGCCTTTTCTTTCACCATTTCGCCTAAATACGGTCAACAATTCAGCGTTGTTGAAAGTGTCATAAAAGGCGCACATCGTTTCGCCAACATTGATGCGAATGACGAATCTTTTAGCATTAAATAACTACATTCTCGAATGTGATTTAATCCTTCTCAATACGGAAATTTTGATTTCTCGTTTCCAAGACGGCATTCAGAAAATTAGTGACACTCAAGAGCCATAGATAATAGATAATCCTTATCAGTTGCTCTTGTTACGTATGATAAAGTGCCATCTTGTACAACTTTGCGTTGTAGTTTCTTCATGATCAGGAAGTGGATAGTAAAAGATATAGCCAAATCTAAGTGAAAGACAAGGCAAGACTTCTCCACCATCCTCTTTAAAATATTACCCCCTTATTACAAAGCTTTTCTAAATATAGAGAATAGTATGAGGTCATGGGGCACAATGTTTTACCACTTTTTTTCCTATATGAATGAATTATTGTTTGTCTCAATTATGCAGTTGATCGTTGTGCATCGGAGCATATTTGCTGTCACTGTAAAATATCATGGAAAAGAAGTAAATTAGGAGCTGTAACTATTGACAGATCCTTGTAGCTAGTATTTTTTTGGCGACCATGGATTCATGATGGGGATCATTCTTTTTGTTTGAATTTTTGTTGGAGCTTTCTTGGATTTCTGTTCATTGCCAATCCGCCATCGTTATTGTTTTCGAGAAGGTTTTTTATTATCTTTAGAGAGGGTTCTGGAATGCTGTTCCCATTTTTCGAAATTTTAAGATCACAGGAAATATTTCTAGGTTCTTAGCAATTCTCCACCTGTAGTGGAAAAAAAATTCTAATTTCCATAGGAACTAGTCCGTCTTTGAACGATTGTACTTCTTAAAATGTATTCCAATCCAGTTTATTTATTGAAGAAGTCCATCTTTTGAGAAAAAAAACAAATGCTAATTTCTTCTTGTCAAACAATCTAGTTAACTGATCTAATTCTACCGGCATTCTCTAGTATCATTATTGTTGAACTGAGATTGGGATTATTCTTTTCGCTGTTTAAATTGTATGGGAAAATTGGGATCGGTGTGGAATGGTGTCATTCACATGGAAAGGATTGTGTTGATGCGGTATGGTGGGGCAACACTAATGCCAATATAGCGGCAGTTGAAAATGGCACACAATTGGGCCCTCTTTCTAATGCAGCGTTGAATTGTTGAAGCGTTTTTGGACAGGCTTTGACACACACACACACACACAAACAGCTATACAAACAACTGTTTGTACTTTATTCGCGTCGTAGTTGTCATTGCCAGCCGTGATTACCTGTGCACAACCTAGCCATTACATCTTTATTGTGCTTTTGCGTTCATTCGTTCATTGCATACGGTTTCAGATAAATAGTAGTGCCTTTCTGAAAGAAATCACCTAATATAGAGCACCAAGAATAATAGAACCTTAATTGTATGATGGTCACAATGCGTATGAATAATTTTATTACCGTATGGGTAGGTACAATTTTCGAAATCAGTCCATTGCAACCTTAAAAGTTTTATTACCAACTGTAAGACTGCTTATACGTAATATGAAAGAAAGAAAGAAACTAGAGGTTGGCAAAACTTTCGCATGTCTTCATAGTTGGGTGCGAAAAGCTTGTTCTCATGTTATATATTCGTATACCAACATGCGAAGTTCCCATTCGCCTTTTTGAATACATATTTGCATTCATATATATAAAGCATTTGTTCTTCAGCGCAATCTCACTGCTAACGGCTCGTTTACGAGCAATCATTCGTTCATTGCATACGGTTTCAGATAAATAGTTGTGCCTTTCTGAAAGAGATCACCTAATATAGGGCACCTAGAATAATAGAACCTTAATTGTATGATGGTCACGATGCGTTTGAATAATTTTATTACCGTTTGGGTAGGTACAATTTTCGAACTCAGTCCATTGCAGCCTTAAAAGTTTTATTACCAACTGTAAGACTGCTTATACGTAATATGAAAGAAAGAAAGAAACTAGAGATTGGCAAAACTTCCGCATGTCTTCATAGTTGGATGCGAAAAGCTTGTTCTCGTATTATATATTCGTGTATCAACATGTGAAGTTCGTATTCGCCTTTTTGAATACATATTTGCATTCAAATATATAAAACATTTGTTCTCTAGCGCAATCTCACTGCTAACGGCTCGTTTACGAGCACGGTCGCCAACGAGTGGCGCGGTGCTCGAGACGGGACCATACCGTCTCGAACTGCTTCCATCAGCCAATTTCCTTGCCAACATCAATATATCGAAACTGATCTGTGAGCGGCAATTCAAAAGTAAGAAGTAAGTGCCGCGTTATTATAATTATGCTTATATATAAAGCATTCGAGAAGAAAAGTCTCTGTTTTTTTTTCAATATTTTAAAGTTCTTAGGAATTTTACGTCCAGTGAGACACCGTGCAGAATGGCGTTGTGATTTACCGATAGATAATATGTGATTACGTCAACTCAGTCACATCAATGTTGATCAGGGATTGATTTGATTGCGATTGCAATGACCGGTAGTGTTTTATCCGGCCGACACCCTTAATGAGTTATGAGGGAGTATTAGCAATGCTTTACTGAAGTTCACATGTAGACTCGATGGTTGAATTGATGTGAGCGGTAGGAAAAACTATTTGCGAATTGACTTGTACTATCAAATTAGGAGACAACATTTTGGATTAATAATAAACAACGTGATTATAGCAATGCGGCACATTCGACGACATCACTCGATACGGGTTTGGCGAATGGAGTGGGACCAACTTTGGCGCCTCCATATCCGTTACCCCCACTCAACCTCATTCAACAATTCGCATTCCCCTATCGTTTTGATATGAGTTCACCACCATCGGTCGGTACATCACAAAACGCTATTCATATGGGGCACAGTATTCCACAATCATCCACCAATGTACCTAATGCAGCAGCGGCAGCATTCAATGTGATGGCTGCATCGGCAAATGCACATGCGGCAGCGATGTTGCATCAAGCGGCCACGCTTCATCCATATGCGGCCGCACAAATGGCTGCGGCAGCCGCTGCAGCTCAAATGCTTCAACAACAACATCCCAACAATAACACCTCCAATCAGTTACATCATTTGGAGGTTTGTTTTCACGATTCACATCGCTTGTTAAATTCCATATAGACGCTTTAGAGCCATTGTTTCTAAGTCACACATAAGCTGGGAACCCCTTCCCCTTTCTTGAATTCCACTTTAATTATCGCCACAGAAACTTCAAATCCTTTTCTTCGTTTGATTGGAATCCTTAAACAACAGAAAGCTCCTTTAAAGCTCCACATTTCTATGTAGTTCCCAATATGAGCACAAGAGGATGGCAGGTTGGTAATGGATGCTGCCTGTACGTAGTTCGAAGATGTTAGATCGATGAGCACATAAAGACATGGATGTACACTCAGTCTGTTGACCTCTTAAAGCTATGACAAACCAACTTACTTTGCACTTTGTGTGTTTAGTGGTGAATATTACAGTGATAGAGCATGCTGTAACATTACGCAGTAGCGATTACTTTCTGAGCGCAATAGCATTCCATATTCTTCTATATTGCCTCCATCATATCCCACTCTTACCTGTCGTTTCGGTTCAACTGATATTGGTGGCATTGATCTAAGTCTATGTTGTTTGTCTAATCTGAGTTGCTCACCTGAGTTGTAGTTTTACGATAGCCTCAGCTACACGTCTAATGTTCATGGCTAAGTTTCGTGCAGTGGATTTGCTTGGTTTGTGATTGATCATTGGGCGATGAGTGTGCGAGATATACACTTAACTGCATTTGTTTTTTCTACCCGAGCGTTCATAGGAAGAGAATGAAATCAATTTTTGATNTGTATGTTCACCGATTGCATTCACTTATCCGGTTCTTTTTATGCTTTCACCTTGCCCACCCACTCATCGCCTTTTCAGAATGTGTGCACCTTATTTTATTCTATTCATCGAGAAGTACTTTGCTGCCATTCCCAATTTTCGGAAGAGTTGAGTGAATGAATTGGAAAACTTTGATTGAAAGTGGCGTATTTGTTGCATAATAAGTACCGGACTAACGGGCTTTATATCTAAAAACTCGATGAATAAAAACATTTTTTAAGGCAATGATGTTGCTGATAATTTAACAGATATTTTATGCTGATGGTGATGTTGATAATTTGCTGATAATAGTGATGCTGATAATTTAAAGTTTTTTGGAATTATGAAGTCAAGTTAGTTGAGCAGATGAGCTAATGGGTTTTTATCATTTGCGGTTGCATGGACGCATTGTGTTAATAATTTGGTAGGATGAGAAGAATCGCCATATTTGTTCATTGTTCAGCAGCAGAATGCAGCAGTGGTGCCAACAGCAAAGAATGCGAAAGACGTCCAGAAGGAAGCAGCCAGAAATGACGTTGTTGCGACATCCGTATGCTCCGAGAAACCCAACTCGTCAACGAGTACCCCCAAGGTGACGAGTTTAGTGATGCATTCATTCTTTGATGTACAGATATGAGGGCACTTGCTCACTTCCACAATAGTTTTGCTTCTTGGGACCTCGCTTCGTAAGAGCAAATCTTCTTGATATCAAAAGGGTAAAGATGTGATTGCTATCAGTTCATCGACATAAAATAAAGATGATATCGGACTGCAAGGTGCATGATGGAAGTGTCCCTTGCTGAAAATGGATCAAAAAAGAGTGAGAAATGAGGATAGTGGAAGTGGAAGTCGATTTCTTGACACTATTTTTGAAATGCAAGCGAGTTGAAGTTGACACAGTGGTGAATTATACTTGAATAAATTGTGAATAATATTCATTTGCAGTCAATTCTAGGCTTCGAGAACAATTAGACGAAGATGTTCGTTCAACGATGTAAAATATTGATATTCTTTCCTCACCGAAATTCTTTTAGAGGGCATTCATTATTTTCTGCGATTAGGATTCTTCACCGAAATTTTTAGGATTAAAAAACAAATGTTGTGCGAGTGACAAAGCTAAAAGCCTCTTTCTTATATTATTACAGAGAAAGGATGGATAACAACCACATAGTGAATGAATAACAACCACATTGTATTCCCGAAGATTCTTGCTTTTCACGAGAATCGTCCTGCTAAATTGTAAAAGAATCCCCATTGAACGAAGAGTTTACAGAAAGTCGGCATGGAGGATGAAGATACAAGAAGTCATAGGGAGGCAAAGATAGAAGTATTCAGTGAGGACGAAGAGGATTACGACATCGGTGAAATCGTCGAATCGCAGGTCACCGGTTAGTTGCTTATATTTTTCGTCAATTGGGAATAGTTATTTGCGTTTGTCACTTATTCTCCTATATAAATGAATTGAAGAAAGAAATATAATATTTCAGAGAGAATTTCTGTTATAAAAGTTTTCTTTTCAAATTCAGTTCGAGGGGAGAGGAGCTTATTTGTATTATTCAACGCTTTGACGCACTCAGTTTGGCGCTCTCAAAGGAAAAGATTTTGAATTATGCAAAATTTTCAGATTGTTAAATCAAGTAATTAAGTTCAGCCATAATATCTTGTCTTTTCAAAATAGTGTTTATAAAGTTTAGGTTTCAAGTGGTTTTCTTTATCATGTCATATTCGATTTTCAAATTGAATCCTCTAAAGAAATATTTGCTAGCCGCTAAGAATGCAACGAAAATATTTTTAATAATTGGAAAGGAATTGAAATCATTTAATTAATTATAATCGTATATGTCAATAACTTCCGGAAAAGTGATTGGCGTTGAGAGTGAGAAAAAGCACAAAACAGGAATTTAATTTCGAATTAAAACTTGAAGGTCATTGAGGGAATAATGAGCCATATTTTCGTTTTTTTGTTTGCAGACGAGAAGACAAGTTGGGATAATAATTCGGGCAAAACGATGAACGATAATGAAGGTTTATCCGAAAGTGAACAACAACGCTTCTCTGAAACGCATGTTCGTTTATTGCTTATTTTTATTGCAAATATATTTTGAGGGTAAAATCGTTTTATTTATTGCACATTCCAACGTTCATTTAATAGAATACGTTTTACGTTGACAAAATCTGTGATAAATATAAGGCCTTTTGTATATTATGCGCTATTATTTCAATTAAGTCATACATAGCTTATGCAATTCATCTTTATAGAATGCCTCTTACTTGCATGTTTCTCTTCTTTATAGTTTTCTGGGTTGAAGTTAGCAAAAAAATTTTTGTAACCTCACAAGTAATGAACTAGCGAGATGTGTCATGCCATTCCCAGTGTTGGGGATATGGGTGTAATCTGAGCGCTATTGTTATACTCCTCTAATGTTTTCTTTAAATCATAATACTGGGCATTATCATTGTGTACGTTTTATGTTTTCAGCATTTTCTCTCGTCTTCCTAATTTCCTGCCAGCCTCCTTTTCCCTTTTCCCGAAATGTGGGAAGAAAAAGATATGGGAAAAATTACCTACGAATGGCATTTGTTTGTTTGACATATGAGGTTTGACAACATCGGCATAGAAAGCGTAGCTCATGATATGAGTTTCAGAACTGCAGTGTCGCAGAATACAGCAATGAATATCCGCCTTTGCCGACAGCTGGCTGCAGTGAAGTGCCTCTACGCTATTCGGCTGTTGTAAAGGGAGTGAAACCAGCTACGAGCACCACTAAACCATCGTTCAATCAACTTAAAGGTGTGCCCAGTTGAATAAAATCCATGTATCTCTTTGATGGTCGTGCAGAGGTTATTAAGCGAGTTGTGTTGATTGAAATGAAACAATATTCATATTACGGTCGTTTCAAAAGAGTCTTGTGATACATCGATAAAGTTTTCATAACAAAAATTTCCACTCTGATAGCATTTTAAAAGTTATTTCAAAAATACGATCCGTATCATAATCGTAGAATCACATTTCAAGTTAGGCATTCTAACAAATTGCCCATACGATTACTAAGATTCATCATTGTTTTTAGTGCTATTCAAATACCATTTCCCGAAATTATCGTCCATATCATTCACGTGGGAATTCATGCAAGCGTCTTCTCCCCCTTATCCGTCCCTGACCACTTCTTCCCAAAGGGAGAGCGGTCCTTCTCCCTATACAATTTATGGAATGGAGGCCTCGGTTTCAAATGCCAGACTTCACGCTTGCGCAAAAATTCACTCTACCGAATGAAATTTTTATATGCAAAGCAGAAGAGCAACAAATGATTAAGTGTGTTGCAGCTGTTCTACATGAGGCATTTGGATGATAAGAAAAGGAAAAGTAGTCAAAGAACTGCGGAAATTCATTTTTACAATAAGGAAAAGAAGGTTTTGATGTTAGAAAGGAAAATATATTCACTTCTGAAGGGGCTAATGGGGGACAGAGAGAAGATACTAGACGAAATTATCACACCTGTCCGCAACGTAACGAGTGTTGGCTGAATTTTAATCTCTAGCTTTTGTTTGGTACTCATAATTTTTTCCCCTTTTTCTAACAATAGAATGAACGAGGAAAACGAAAAAAAAGATTTCAGGTTCATACAAACGATTTTATTTATAGATGTGAAGGAATGAAAATTTCGCATAATTTGAAATGAAAATGTTTTTTTTCCTTAGTTTATCGAACTTAAATTCATTGAGGAAGCGCTTAGATGAAAATAAAATATTCTTAGCATCGTAGTCGATCGTTATCTCTCAAATTTCTGCTAAAATTTGAGAAATTGACTTAAAATGAATAGAAAGAAATTCTCATTTNTTTCGAATTAAAACTTGAAGGTCATTGAGGGAATAATGAGCCATATTTTCGTTTTTTTGTTTGCAGACGAGAAGACAAGTTGGGATAATAATTCGGGCAAAACGATGAACGATAATGAAGGTTTATCCGAAAGTGAACAACAACGCTTCTCTGAAACGCATGTTCGTTTATTGCTTATTTTTATTGCAAATATATTTTGAGGGTAAAATCGTTTTATTTATTGCACATTCCAACGTTCATTTAATAGAATACGTTTTACGTTGACAAAATCTGTGATAAATATAAGGCTTTTTTGTATATTATGCGCTATTGTTTCAAGTAAGTAATACATAGCTTATGCAATTCATTATAGAATGCCCCTTACTTGCATGTTTCTCTTCTTTATAGTTTTCTGGGTTGAAGTTAGCAAAAAAATCTTTGTAACCTCACAAGTAATGAACTAGCGAGATGTGTCATGCCATTCCCAGTGTTGGGGATATGGGTGTAATCTGAGCGCTATTGTTATACTCCTCTAATGTTTTCTTTAAATCATAATACTGGGCATTATCATTGTGTACGTTTTATGTTTTCAGCATTTTCTCTCGTCTTCCTAATTTCCTGCCAGCCTCCTTTTCCCTTTTCCCGAAATGTGGGAAGAAAAAGATATGGGAAAAATTACCTACGAATGGCATTTGTTTGTTTGACATATGAGGTTTGACAACATCGGCATAGAAAGCGTAGCTCATGATATGAGTTTCAGAACTGCAGTGTCGCAGAATACAGCAATGAATATCCGCCTTTGCCGACAGCTGGCTGCAGTGAAGTGCCTCTACGCTATTCGGCTGTTGTAAAGGGAGTGAAACCAGCTACGAGCACCACTAAACCATCGTTCAATCAACTTAAAGGTGTGCCCAGTTGAATAAAATCCATGTATCTCTTTGATGGTCGTGCAGAGGTTATTAAGCGAGTTGTGTTGATTGAAATGAAACAATATTCATATTACGGTCGTTTCAAAAGAGTCTTGTGATACATCGATAAAGTTTTCATAACAAAAATTTCCACTCTGATAGCATTTTAAAAGTTATTTCAAAAATGCGATCCGTATCATAATCGTAGAATCACATTTCAAGTTAGGCATTCTAACAAATTGCCCATACGATTACTAAGATTCATCATTGTTTTTAGTGCTATTCAAATACCATTTCCCGAAATTATCGTCCATATCATTCACGTGGGAATTCATGCAAGCGTCTTCTCCCCCTTATCCGTCCCTGACCACTTCTTCCCAAAGGGAGAGCGGTCCCTCTCCCTATACAATTTATGGAATGGAGGCCTCGGTTTCAAATGCCAGACTTCACGCTTGCGCAAAAATTCACTCTACCGAATGAAATTTTTATATGCAAAGCAGAAGAGCAACAAATGATTAAGTGTGTTGCAGCTGTTCTACATGAGGCATTTGGATGATAAGAGAAGGAAAAGTAGTCAAAGAACTGCGGAAATTCATTTTTACAATAAGGAAAAGAAGGTTTTGATGTTAGAAAGGAAAATATATTCACTTCTGAAGGGGCTAATGGGGGACAGAGAGAAGATACTAGACGAAATTATCACACCTGTCCGCAACGTAACGAGTGTTGGCTGAATTTTAATCTCTAGCTTTTGTTTGGTACTCATAATTTTTTCCCCTTTTTCTAACAATAGAATGAACGAGGAAAACGAAAAAAAAGATTTCAGGTTCATACAAACGATTTTATTTATAGATGTGAAGGAATGAAAATTTCGCATAATTTGAAATGAAAATGTTTTTTTTCCTTAGTTTATCGAACTTAAATTCATTGAGGAAGCGCTTAGATGAAAATAAAATATTATAAAATTATTCAATCGATTATTAAATCAACGGTGATTTTCATTTTGTCGCTAATTTTCGAATGAGTCTAAACTATCGCTAATTAAAATTTCGCTTATTTTCTTTTTCGTTTCCTAACTCTTTTGATTTTTAAAGGTGAAATTATATATTTTTAAAATCTACTTCCAATAACATTTATTAAAATTGGTCAATTCGGTTATATTCACGAGCCATTTTCAAAGATTATCACTCGCAATCTTTCAAGTGAAGTTGCTCTATTAGATTACTTATATATTTATTTTTCATTTTTCGCTATTACTTATATATTTATTTTTCATTTTTCACTATTTTAAAACGTTAACATATTTCATAGTGTTTGGTGTGTCAATTATCAAGACGAGTTTTGTTTTTTTTAGATTGTTTTTTTAGAAGTTTTCTCTTTGCCCTTTTATGTGATGGATGCGACCTTCTGATCGTCTCTTGTTGATTAGTTGTGATTAGTTGATTTATATGAAGTACCGCCCTTCAACGAATAACAAGTGCGGCAAAACGTTACATAGAAATCTCAAGGCCATAACTTTTCTCCTCGAAAGGGGAGGTGTATTTGAAGGGCGGATCGGGCAATGGGTATAATATTTCACTGCAAGAGAAGTGGGAAGTGTTTTGTTGAGGTATTACTTATAATTATAAGGTGAATAAATTTGCCAAAAAGTGATTGCATTATTCAGAAAGTGTGAGTGTTCATTCGCATCGTAGTGCATGTACATCTTCATCGATGTCGACTCAAACTTCTCAATGGGATGAGGTGGTCGTCGAGCGTGGTGGCAAATTCAGTAAACCGGCACCACAATGTATTCACTGGAATAATCCAAAGCATCGACTCGATTTCCCATGTAGATTCTGGCATCCTCGTGAACAATGTCGGTGAGTTGTCGAATTACTTTCGATTGCTTCTTCCATTTTGATGCATTCGTTTCTTTGCTGTAAAAACAGAATGAAATGTGGACCGCCAAGTATATATTGAGAATAACTTTAGTAGTATAGCCATTCCTCCTTTGCAGTTAGTGCGTTGCATATAGTTTTTTTTCGAAATTATCGAATGACAATATTATACGGACATTGCTATTGTTTTCCACAATTTTCAAATATTATTATTAGAGACATTCGTGTTGAAAAATAATTGGGCGATTTAGCTATTTTAATGGGTTATTATTGAAATTTTTCTGTTTAAAAGGTTTATATTATTCCTCTTATATGAGCAATATTAAAATAGTGTTGATGTAAGGTGATAAACCTCGTTCTATTTATATAGTGTAAATTTTGTTGAATTTTGAGAGCTGAACGAGTGGAGACACTCAACTCCATTTTGAATGCCTATTGAGAGTAA
>QEWY01003752.1:7552-25271 GCA_006503575.1 Baylisascaris schroederi
CTTCGATAGGAAAACAGAAGGAAAAAGTTTATGGGAATAAACCTATTTTTTA
Source organism: Baylisascaris schroederi (assembly GCA_006503575.1). Lineage (NCBI taxonomy): Eukaryota > Metazoa > Nematoda > Chromadorea > Rhabditida > Ascarididae > Baylisascaris > Baylisascaris schroederi. Next base: position 7,605 of record QEWY01003752.1, read on the forward strand.
TCTCTAGAACAATCCATTTCAAATTTTCGGTTATTTTTTATCGCCCTAGGAGCCAGAAAGATGTTTACAATCAGAGCGTTACGGCAAAGAGTAGCGACCCCTCCATTACTCCCTTTCCCTTCGTGCACCTTGCTTCTACGAAATAGCCGTTTGTGATGAGTGGATGTTGGCAGGCTTTGCTACGCCCCTGTGCTATGTTTCAAGACTATATTGCGTTTTATATGAAAACAATAGTTGGTTGCTTTTTTTTGTAGATTCTTTTTCCTTTGACTGATGTCTTCACCTTCAGTGTTTTATTTATGTGTGCTGTCCATTCAGTTTCGTTATTGTAGGGGCTTCTTTGTTTCTGAATGTTAATTGTATTCTTTCGATGATAAGTGCAGCTTACTTCAACACTAAGGTTGTCAGAGGTGTGGTTTCTCTAAAGAAATTTTGAGTTAGCAAAAATTGAATATGATTTTGCTAATGAATTCTTAATAGTAGTAGACCCCTTTTCTCGCTACAATTAACCTACTTTCGAAGAACATTCAGGAAATTTTTCAAATCCTTTTTTTCTAACCCAGCCTCAAAAGAACAAGGAGAGATAGCCGTTATTTTATGAATTGCTTCATCGTTCACTGTGTCAACGAATTTAATTTTTCAGGAGTGTCGTCGGCGTTCACGATCACATAGACGACACCCATATTCTTCGGGCGAACCGGATTTGTTTAACGGCCCACCACTGAGTAAGCGGGACAGGAAAAGCGGGAATTTGTGTTACGGGAGGATCGAATGGTGGACTCTCGCCATCACCGGAAATGGCGCTTCTGTCCGACTTGCCACCACCTGGAATGACAATTAGAAGGCAAACGCTACGTCGAGACCAAAAAGTTAGTTGCGTGCTTCTATAGTTGTCTTTACGGAAGTACTGCTGAAGCGACAAAGTTTGAGTTGGAGCAGTGGCAGTGATAGAAATAAGAACTGGTGTGATTGTAAAAGTATGTAAGTTGTAAATTATGCGCTTTTCGCATTTTTATGTGTGAATGCGGTAAGTTGAGCTCTCGAATTTCGAAAACTACGATCGTTATGGGATCGCAGAATGGCGCAAAGTGGTCATCGAAGATGCAGAGTCGTATTTGTCCAACTTTTTATAGCCCGGCAGAGAGGGACAGTGATGTTTGCATTCCAGGGAAGGGGGAAGGCTATTCGAAGCTGTTCCTTTGCGCTCACTTTAATACTGAAAGTCTGCAATGATCCAATTGGTTGAACGGATTGTCCACTTCTAGTGCTATATCAAGATAGGAAACATTAATGGCTTCATGATTTATGGTTGGAGTGGAATACTTTTGGTTACAAATGTAAGTGCTATGGTCTCGTCGTTGCAGAAAGAGAGGGAAGTAGATCAAGTTGATCTGTGTTGAGGTGCGTACCCGCGGTTCCTTAACCACGAATGCGAAATATTACCTTATTATACGATTTTATCGAATATTATTGAAGTGAGTTGGCTTTCAGGTGTAACGGAGGAGATGGCGAGGCATTAGAACTGAATGTGCGCTTGCTGGGTAATTAACTGAACGGGAAGCGGGTTTCAAAATCTCTTCTCTCTTTTCTTCCTTTGTATTTTTTTTTTAAACAGTGATACTTTCTCCCCTAAAGGGAACGTATTCCCACCATTTCGGGATTCTCGTTTAATCGTTTTTCATTTGGTTGTCATGTTATTGGCTGTTATTTCTTTTCCGCTATCTACCTTTGCAAAATTCACATCTGCAAAGCAGTTTTCTATTTGCATATGTGAACATTGTACCATAGTGCACATGGAGCCCAATGATGGACGTGAGTTGCAAGTGGGGGATATAAGTCCCTGATAAAGGGCGGCATTTGTGTATCGGTAAGGTTTGATAATCCTTTTAGGGAGGAGAGGGCTCATAATTAATATTTTTTGAGATGTTTTATATTTTGCAGATCTATATTAGTACAGCTCAGGCCTTGAGCTGATGAGCTGATACTTCCTAACAAATGTTTATATAGTTGAAATGTGAGAAAGAAGTAAGAATGAGCTGTTATTTTTTCAGCGAAGCCTGATTAAGCCTGATTTTAATAATAAGATAAGCCTAATAAGATAGGATAAGATAAGCCTGATTTTAATAGGAGATAGGCTGCATGGCTAAGGGGACGACCTGGTTAGCGTCCTATTTGTGTATTGTATATATTATACGGGAGATAAGGGGGCATAACTACCGTTTGTCTTTCGTAACGGTTGTGTTTGATGTGATGTGGATAAGAGTGCGAGATACGGTTGCATTGCCTTTACAGAGTGTTAATTTATTGATTGTCTTGTATGGTGGAATATTAATTTTTGAATATTTCATGTTCCTTTATCATTTTTACTTTATTTTTTACATTATATTGCATTTTAATTGTTGACCTTTGAACAAGACTGTTCTTTTCAATGATTTCAGTTTCCATATAGTAGAGTGAATTATGCTGAGGGATCTAAGAAACAACTTTAAAAGCATTTCATAGTAAAGCTGATGGCAGAGGGGCTTAGATCTGAGGGGTTTTTACTGAGATAGCGGGTGATGTCCAGACCTGGGCCCTTGGAATATCCACATCTACACAAATATCCCTTGCTTAGGTAGATGTACTTATCCCGGGCTCTTGACGGGAATGATCATAACCACTAGCAAATAAGATGTAACACAAATTTTGTCAGCCGTTCAAAAATGCTATCACACAAAAAACTACCGTATTAGAATAAGTTAGAGCCCCACAATGGATTGATGGAGAAACACCTAACAGGCATGAACATATGGCAGTTACGCGATATGCTTAAAGGGTTTTGTGCAGTGTCACGTGTAGAACCTTGCCACAAGACGCCGACGAGTCCACTTGAGGGCAGATGAAAGAAAACCGATGTGCACACCGCCACATGCTTTATCATTACGAGGTTCACTAGGCGTTGCCTCTTCCAAAATTCCTTCTTTTAGGCGTTTTTTTTCTTTTGCATATTAATCTTCATGATGTATTAAAACGTCATCCGCTTCATCATCACTGCCACCCTTGTACTTCATGGAAAATCCGAATATCCTTAGCCTAGGCCTATGCCCAAGTCCTAAGCCTAAACTCTAGCTCCAAGCGTAAGCCTAAGCCTAGCGCTAAACCTAAGCCTAAGTCTAAAAATTCGTGAGGAATTTTTATTATCGACGTTAGACTTGCATCGAAATACTGGTTTTGAAATCATGACCTCCGGTTTCGGAGTTGTGGAGTGTGTGGTTGGGCTGCGCCGGAACTCTAGTCGCGAGTATCGCGAGATTTCGATGCTTTTTTATGTACTGGTTTCTTTGGGAAGAAATTCCATTGGATCCTATTCGATAAGCATTTAGAAAGAATCTGAAACTACTGTATGAAACAGCGAGGTTCAGTTGTGATGCTCACAATTGATTCAAAAAAGAAAAAAAAGTGAAAGCAATATGATGAGAAGGAGCAAGCCTCCCCCATGAGATTCTCTATACAGCGACATCAGAGATCCGTCAAATAAGCATTAGAGAATTGCAAAATGCATTTAGTGGTCATTTCTATGTTAATGGGTGTTATATTCGTTCTTGTGGAAGGGATTGGGGAGATAGATTCAACAACGTTATGCGGTATCCATCGCTGCATAAAGTTGAAATAGACTTCTGTATGGATTTTACTGAGTAAGCGGTTGAGCTAGGAGGGGAGAAGTATCGGTATGGGTTATACCGCTCAACGATAAAAATTGAACGTATTAGTGAGAATCTCTCTAAAGAAGATTATATATGAAAAATTTCTTCATTTCGTGTCCGTAATAAAATAAAATAGGTCGATAAAGAGATGCTTACTTCAAACGGTCGCTTATCGATGTGTGAATGACCAACACACCTCGCATTCTATTGCCGTTCAATAGTATTCAAATCACCTTCCTGAAGAATTAGGGAGGTACCTCGACGCTTCTTCCGGGTTTATACATTTCCCATTGGGTATCCGTTGGAGACTCTGAAAAGAGTGAGACGGATGGACGAACAAATATTCAGATAATGGCTGACTTGTTTCAAACTTACTGCAAAACGCTACAGAACGATTGTCGTGTTCATTTATTGGGCATTTTCATTTCACATGAAGTATTGTGACGAGTGTGATTCATTGCCGAATATTGCTTCACGCCTTCCTCTTTGCGACTTGGGTTCTTATCAGCATGCAGTTATTATGTCTATGAGAGGTCCATCGATTGGTGAAGTGCCTTTCGTGTTAAATCTGAGCATGTCATACCCCTCATCGTTTGAAAGGTCTCTTCTGTTGATTTCTGTGGATTCTTTCTCGTTGCGGGACTATAACCCCCCGTTTGATCCAAATACAAACTCAAATTCACTTCGAGTTTGTTCTCTTCGAAGAGATTATATAAGTTCTTTAGATCAATTTCAGTAGGAACTATGAAAAAGTTTACCTAAAAAAGCGCTTAAGAAACCTAGAAATTAGATCACAACCTCTAATAGTAGTAAAAGATTTTCAAGATAGAATCATGCAAATAAGTTTCCATTTGGTTATATCGACAAATTCAAAAAAAGGCCATACTTACAGTCAAGCTAACTGCAATAATAATCTATTATCGCCAGAAGTGGCAAGGCGAATACTCTCTTCTGATGCCAACAATAGCAAATCGAGCGTAAAACATCTGACTGCTCTAAAGTCTGATACAACAACCTCCACGAGATTGGAAAACAGATTGAATTCTTTTCGCCTTTTCAATTTTGACCTCATCCACTGCTACCTCAACAACTTAAGGCAATTTGACGCTTGAATCGATGAAAAATCCAAAATATGAAAATGAAGCGTAAAGAAATTATATCACATTCCTAAATCTAAATAAAAACTAAAATGTAAAGACGAGATTAGAAAGTTCGTAATGTTGAGAGCGGATTTCGACGTCGAGAAAACCTGAAGTTAAAAACAACAAAAAGTTCGAAAGATATGCCAAACAGTGAATTTTTTGGTCACCACCATCAGCCGAAAGCAATCTTCGGCGTTTCGTCAATAGGTCTCAGGATGTCTTCATGGTGGCGCTTTTTCAACGGCGTCGATAAGCTGCCGTCGAATTTTTTCCATTTTTGTGGTGTTGGTCGATTATTCACGTGTAAGACTAGCTTGCTATTCCACTCTTTCGCTTTCTGTATCGGCCTCTTAGATTATTAGAAATACGATAAAACAATCGTAATATTTTCGTATTCAGCAGCTTTCGGGAGACTGATGTGGATTACATGATGCGGAATAACTAAGAGTGCAGAATGGACGAGAATCACAATCGGGAACGGAAACAATAGTGCTCACTGTTCGATAGGGTTGGTTAAAGATTCTGTCCGCTCTTCCCTGTAATAATTGGTCAGTTTTCCGAGAAAAGGATTTGCGGGGTCAATTCCCTTAGTGGCTTTAGAAGGAAGTTTCACCGACGATCCATTTACAGGTTACCTTATGTTGACTTATAATATAAAATTAGAAAGAAGAATCAAATGAGAGCAAGGTTGGTCAGGTACGTCAGACAGTGTTGTAATAATGAAGGAACTGCAGCAAACTAAAAACAGCTCACATAATGCGCAATTCAATAAATATTTGAAGTAATGGGAACGATGCTGGTTTCAGATGAATAGCTGAAAATTCTTGCATGAAAACTATAAAAGCAAGTGATTCAATTTAAACATGGGATAAGTCTGCAATAGGAGGGATATGCTTATGATTTTGAATGGTCAATAAACTTGCTCATTTATAGTCTCATATACATGAACTTTATTGTTTTAGATGCATTTGAAACCAGTAGAAGTTTTGAGGGAAACAGGTAACAATATTGAGTTATAGAGCGCATTGCTGCAATAGAGTACGAACTCCATAAGCAAACGAAAACAATGATGAAAGGGTATTGTCATTAAATCGTAACCGCCACAAGCTGCAAGTGGCAGCAGTTTGGGGGTGGTGCCGTTATGGATGTTTGTTCTGTCTTATTTCGCTTTTTACCATTGCGTCGAGCGAACTGATTGGCGAACTCTAGTGTGCAACGGTGGAGTAGACTAATCACTGCACCATCAATTCTGTGCTCATCCAAGCGTTTACGCTAAAGACAACAAGCCTATAAATAAAACGAATGCGAGCAGAGGTTCATACCTAGCGGCAAAATTTAACACATCATTACTCGTTAGGATCACAGATTCTATGACTGCCAGCAATGCTTCGATGTTCATTTTTAATGAGCCACTAGAAAGAGTTGGTTATGCTAACTCATTTCAATAGTTAACTGATTTCAAAAAAAAAGGCTCTTTTGAATCATTTGCGATTTTGTGAATAAAATCGAACGATTTTAATATGTTGGCAAAGCCATATTTTCTATGCTTTTTGACAAGAAGTTGCTGAAAATAGGTTAGACACGCACTAAGTGAGGTGTCGTTGTTCTGAAGCGAAGATAGGTGAGCAATCGGGTGAGATCGATGTAACTCTAAATTTCTGATGGTCTTCTTGAGGCTCCCCAAGGAAAGTAACCCGGCTAAAAGTGATGCGCCCTTAGCCAGTTGCACTCACTATGTGACCTATGACTGTGGATAGGGCGCAACAATAAAATAAAAGCATATCAAGTTTTCACATCTGCATTCTCCACAGTGCCATTAAAACCTAATCGGTATTTCGAGGAAGCTACACCATGTACAGCTTTCGCAAAAAGAGTGCCGTCTAATAAATTCTTGCTTCAGGGTACACCTCGCCATTGTTTGTAATTGACGAATAATATTGTTTGTTTTAGGTACACAAGGAGTTGCTGGAAAATAATGGAAAGAGAGGATAAGTCGTTTCATCGGAGCTGCTCCTCGATTAGAGACCCTCCCTACTGGAGGCAAAGATTCAATAGAACAAAGGCGTTTGAGCGGCTCATCGCCGAAACCTTTAGCTTGTTCCAATGAATTTCCAGTGGCAATTCGAATTACTGGTCTATGTAAGATCTTCACTTGGTGATTTTATCTTCTACGTTCAACTTTTCTACGATAGGTATCTGTCGAATGTGCTATTTCGTCACCACTAAATTCAGCACTCTGTATTCGTTGACTGTGACCCGAAAACGGACGTTCTGGCTCGTGCAATACGTCGGTTTCAGCGAAAGCATACATCGCTCGGCTTTTGTCTTTGTTCGTTTCGGCAACCGGCTGTCACAATGAGCTGACGTTCAAAAGTGTCTCATAGCAGTCGCCCTCACATATTTTTCCCTTGTCTGAAGTGAAAAATATGATCGTTTTCTATGTCAGGCATATGGAGAAACAGTCACGATCATAAAAGTTTCCCATTTGTCGCATGCTGCTGACCGTTTGAATGCTATCAGAAATTGGAGCCTTTTCCATGGTGGTGGCGAAATTAAGAAATCCTCCGGCAGACGCTCACTGCAGCTCGAAAACCTATGGTCATTATATTATCTATTAGCACCATTCGCTAAGTTCGACTGTTTAGGTTTTATTTATTGCGGTTAAGTTTCTTTTGCTATGAGCAACACTTGACCTTTGTTTGTGGGAGTTGAAGCTGGGAATCCCATTTTGTGTCACTTATGCTATCCACTTTCAGCCGTCCTGTCAATGAAATAACCAACTGTGAGATTTTGAGAATCGATATAGTGTGTTCTTCGAAATCACCACTTGTTTCTTTTCCACATATCTCTCAATTTGGGCGTAATTTTCACTAATTATTTTAACTTTTTTATCGATCAATTCGCATTTGCGATAAATTACGCAGAAACTTGGTGAGTGGTTTCTGTTCGTTCACCAGCATTCTTATCACTCAATGGATTTGTACACTGAACAGTATGGAAGTGATGCTTGCATTTCGATTCAGCTATTGTAAAGAGTCATTGAAGAAAAAGTTAAAGAATTGCATTGCATCCTTTCATTTAGATTCCATTTGTGACTTGCTTTGTGACTGTAAAATGTGCACTCATGATCTCAAATTATTATTGCTTTATATGAAATGCTTTAAGATTATATTTGCTTTTGATCGCCACTCTATTTGTATCTATATGCTTATTCTTTCACCAACTTTTTTAGAATTTCATTGCAGTTTCATTTATTCGTTGTGAATGAGGAACAATATGAGTGCCAACCAAAACCTTTCAAAAATGCTCCTAAAATTGTGAGAAAAGTTCATATATACTTATTGAAAGTTCGTCAAAGCTATCAGCATTTCGCGTGAAAAGATTCATATGTTAGTGATAACGATAAATCACCTGCGAATCTTCGCATTTCTTCATCTTTTTTCAGTGATCAGATATGAGGTTTTTGTGGTGATTTGTATGTGCACGCTTGATGGTTACAATTAAATTTTTTGTGTTTTGAGGTTTGTGCTTATCGTGGCACGTGCTTCTCTTCTACGGTTAAAGTCGATTTCTTGTGACTAAATGCTCATTTTTGTGAACTTGCCGTCGTGTTTCTTCTTATTCTGAAGCATTCATTGAATGAAATGCGAGTTTGGCATAACTTTGGTAAATATCTCCATTTAAGAGGTACGCGAACCGGGATTTCCTCCTCGAAGAGGTGGCGTTCCTCGAAGTCCTCATTTTTTCGATGAAATTCCGGAAAATCTTCTGTGACGGGGGTTTACTTTTAATTAGTTATAGAGGTGCTGAATTTAGCGATAAATCTTTTATCAGAATCAACCATGAACAATGAATCTTATACTGAAGCTTGCTTCTGCATTGATTATTTTTTTAATTCGCTGCACCAACTGCAACTTTGATTTTTAACGACGGCTCATATGATTTTTTTTTGTTTGAATATCTTTGAAGGTTGGAACATTTGTTTCATAATCAAAGCACACAAATTCGCTTGAATTGCCTCACATGAGATCGATGTTTTCGCGCTTTCTCGTAAGCACATTTAGAGCCTTCTATTGCGCTCATAATCATCTTCGTCTCTTATAGGGCTTTTTTACCTTTTCGACACCGCAGCACCAGTAGCAATTCGAAACTTTGTCATTTGCCTCAGAGCGCGTTTCGTGACCTCTCTTCTTGACCTCCTTTTCACCCATCTTAACCTCCTTTTTCTTACTCTTCGTATCTAAGTTGTCGTTTCTCTCTGTGGCCGTTAAGCGTTCTCCTTTCTGCTCATTCTTCGAGTGCACAACTACTCAAATTTCAGTGGTTCACTTATGATGGGTTTATGACAGAATCGCATTTTCGAAGATTATTCCTCCGCACCATTCTTTCTGTAGCTTGTGAAGAAGGTTTCGATTACTGCCTATCGTATTACCTCGAAGAGAATGGGTTCCTTCTCTTCCTCCATTTCACTGCACCGACTACTGTCATGAAATTTATGGAATGACTATCACATTATGGGTCATTATCGAGAATCTAGAGTAAAGGTGCTCTCTTAATGATGTTTTAATTTCATCACCATTCCTCCCCTTTCCCACCCCCTCCCACCCTCCGCCCTCTCCCACACGCATGATAGACTGCCGTAGTTTGTCTAGGATTCAGAGAGGCAAAAAGATGTGGTATCAAGCTCTAGCTTAAAGTCGAAGAGAGTGAGCAAGAAGGATTATTTCCCATCTCAGCGGCACACATTCTTTTAGGGACGGTATATGCCTATCGACTTTTTTTTCACAGTCCTATGGTGACTAACAACGAATCAATTTCAAAAGGTGATGCAGTATCTGAAATTATGGCTTAATTGTGTAACGTATGTGGAATGTGTTAGGTGTTTCATAATTAACGGGAGATAAATATTTGCGAGGTCTCCTTCTACATATCTCGATGAGGAAATGAATGCTAAACTGCACGCCGTCGATGTTCTACTAAGAGGAATGCTGTTCGACAATATGAAAACTGCACATACTAAACGGTTAATGTGATCTCTTTTACGGTCCCTATTAGCCGCAATGGCAGAGGGTGTATCTATTATTCTGTGCACACATAAAGAAGACCAGCATCTGTGAAGGCTGTGCAATTCGCTTCATTTCTGATAGGATGATGCTAAATAGGGAATCATCTTTTGTGGTGTTGCTTGCATGGTGCTACTGTTTTAGTGTTGCATTCGTCAAATACGTGCGACGTACTCTTAGTTTGATGTGGCTGTCGTCTATAGCTATGCGGCAACGTCAGTGTGCACAACGCATCGATTCTGTTTACAAGCTTGCTGCATGCATTTGATACCTTCATTGTTGACATACTGCTTTTGTTGCTTCGTTGGTTCTCGCGTTTCTCGTCCCGTGTTTGATATTTTGGGCTGTCGAGCAGCTATTGTTACGTTTTTTGCGTTTATAATTTTGGAGATGTATTTAGTTGACGATTCGTCAATGAGTTTAAACCCAACACATCTACAACTCTAGAAGTTGACGCTTGAACCGGTATCGGATTGCAGTTTAACTCTTCTGAAATATTAGGCGTTAAAGAGTTTTCTGAGTGGACTAAGAGGCAATTTACAAATGTAGTAACTATTTGTAGATAAGGGAAATGCGAAGAAATGCATGCCTACCTATGTGTTCTTGAAATTGCATGCCCTTTGAGCACAGAACTTTGTGATTTCACAAAATGACAACACCATTCGTCACAAAAACCAAATGCTTCTTCAAGAAAAGGCTGCCTATCAGACGGCTAGTTTGCATAAAGTTTAGCAAATTCTTCGTAGCAATGCGTATTCTCGGCATCATATCTGTGCGCTTGTTTATGTACGTAGCGGTATTTCTCTATAAGAGTTTCGATTTGCGAATACTGAAAGCGATGGTGGTAAATAGGTTGACTGTAATTGTTGCCATAACGCCTGGCTAAGTTTTACCTCAAAGTATTTCGTCTTGATATTTGTCGGAAATGCTGCTCGAGCAAGGGTTACATTTCACTTGTTTTTTAATGATTCGGCTTCATTCGTATGAAGTCGAATCATTAAAAAATGAATGAGTCTTATTTCAAGATTGATCCGATGTGGTCAGCAACGATTTCTTTGGTTGACGATTTGCATAGCTATGTATTTCGTTAGGAAACATATTGTCTTCTAATTTATTTTTTATTACCCCACCAATTAGTTCGAATAAAATGAAATACAAAAGCATTCATTGTGTTGTCCGGTATTTGAATGCAAACAAAAATTGAAAAAATGGTTTTCATAGAAAACCAGTTGCTTTGATGGGCACACGTTGATGAACGAATGTTTTTTATACTTTGCATGTGCACCACCTATTAGCGCAGCATCACTGTTGTGCGCAGGTATAGTTTGTACCTCTATCTTTGCGCGCTAGTGTCAAGGGGTGACTGCTGAGTCGGCCACTACGAAATTTGTTGAGGTATGGCGCACGCCTTAGGTCACTTTCCTCTGCGAGCACTCAGGTTGATTCATTAACTTCAAAGGGAGTTATAAACATTTTTTTTACATCACTTATCAACAAATAATAAATGTTCCTATTATAATTTGTTCTACCATTGCAAGCATAACGTAATTCAACAAAAAAAGTTCTCTTTTCTATGACTCGATGGATATAAAAATGCTCGACAATCAAGCAAATGGCTGTTGCCTCATTCATATCGAACTAAATGCACTTATTTTTAATTCACTGTCTGCTTACGAACAATATAGTAACAATTATAATTAGCAATATACATATCTAGCGAATCCCCACGTTCAAAGCATCACACTTTCGAACAAGATGCATGCAGTTGGAACATAGCAATTAGTCACATCATTTTTGTGAGCAATTCTCCTACTTGTTCCACATTAAAGAATGAAGCGTGCTTCTGACGTTTTAATATTATATCTGAAATACAAAATTCTAATCCTCATTTCCAGATGCAACACTCACACTTTTGCACGATACCGTTCTCTCTATGCTACCATCAACTTGCCACCCTGTTTTCTTTAACGCGATTATGCAGTTCGATGCGGAATCAGCTTTGTGGTATATGATGCTTTTTGATGTTTTCATGCGTTCACAGTTGTAGTGGTGGCGCAGAGGTGGAATTGTTTTAATGCGCTTATGCAGCCTTTTCTCAAAGCATATTATCTCTCGCACTGTGCATATGTAGATCGCTAGTTGTACGGCGTTTTCAACTTCCCAACCGCAGAAGAAACGACGGTGAAGTTTTGTGGACATAGTTCGCAATAAGGGAAAGGGTTTTGGCCGGAAATGGTAGCCTATTTGAGAAAAATTTGGTAGAGTGATGCGATGGAATGAGAAAAAGTGGTTTGACTGGAGGTGCCTTCACTGGGAGCTATTTGGATTCAAGAATTTCATTACCAGAAAAAAGAACATGTCTTCTTTTCAAAGGAGAAAATCTGACATTTCCTTTCCTCCCCATTCCCCCCCCCAATATTTTTTCCAGTCCTTATCAAGGAGAAGTGGAGTGTTTCTTCAGAATGAAAAAATGCATCAAGGAACTTTAAATAACATTTCCTTTACGATGTTTCATATCAGTCGAATACTGCCTAAAATCGAATTTGGTTGTTGACGTTTCTGCAGCGGGTCGCGTACCATAAAATGCAGTTCACTGTGCACATGATCTTTATTTCGGTCGCTTAGTCTAATTGGCTGCATACAAAGTGCGCCTGTCGTACCAGCGTTGTTGCCACGTATTTCCACTTGTTTGGTTTGTCGTAACGAAGTAGGTAGAGTTGGCAGGTTCAATTCCACCTGTAATAAATTCGCAATAGACAATTGTCAAGCGTTAGATTTTGTGCACGCGAGTGTTCATGCTATCAAAAATACTCAAGAGTGATATGTGCCAGTGTTTCAGTTTCCAGGTATTTGCATGACGTGCTGAGCCACTTGCTGAACATCAATAATCGTTGTTGCTGAGGATTCGATCGTCAATAATCCATTATAGAGAATAAGGAAATGTCTTCGAAAGGTACTATGATAAAAGTGTCACCTAACAAAAGCGCCTACCTTTATTCGGTGATTTATGCATTTTAAAATAGCATCAGCACATTATCTCTTAGTTCAAGTTTTCAATAGACCCGTACGCGTTTTCACTTCAAAATCTCATTGGCGAATTCAAGACTTCCTAACAGTACATTGAATAATCTGCTATTCGTCATCTTTATCCCGCTTCTATACGTTTTGGCAAAATGGATAAGAGTTATTGCAGCCATTAAGGGAGGTTTGTTTTTCTTGCGTCAGTGGGAAGAAAAAATGGCTTTGCGAGCACTTCAGGAGCACTTTATTTGATGAAACAAGCTCAACACTGTATTTTCCAAATTTCTCAATGCAACTGAGAATTTCTAAATACAGAACCACTCTTTGGCATAAACGCTTCAGTACATTTCCTCAACTTTTCGAAAACCTGTAGTGATTTTCTATGTACAAATCATTTTTCTGCTTGAAAACGTGACGCTCAAAGTGCATTGCATATGCAATCCATTTGTTTTCTAGTATGTATAGATGCGCAGTCGTAATATTATAAAGCGCGAATTTCCTTCGTCTAGTTATTTGCTGCGCAAATAGCGATGACAGTAGTTATTTTCATATGTTGTCGCATTAGTATTGGATGCGATTCGATGAGAACTTTTTCATCCTTTCTCGTGAAACTTTTTATTCATTCAGTATTTTCGATAAATGCATTTATGTTGGGTGGCAGTGTAATAGTGATTCTTCAACCGTAGAAGGAAGAAAGGAGAAAACCAAACCCCTTTTTTCGCAAATAAAAGGAAGTGCAGAATGCAGAATGGCCCAGAAATATGTGTGTTATTTATGGAGGCGTAATTTTGCGAACTTCAAACCCTTCTGGAAAAGCTAAAGTTTAAAAAATTGTATTCGAAAGCATATATATATATGCATTTGGCTGCAGCAACACTAATTGCCATTACACCTATGCATCACACCGAATCTACAGAAATCTTTGAGTATTAGCTCGAAAATTGGAACTCGCGAAGCTTATCGATCAATATATTGAAAAAATGGAATTCTTTTAGATCCAAGAATTGCATCATCAAATTTGTGTTGAGTACGGTGTGGATAAAGGATATGCCAGATAAACTGAGCAGAAGCATAAAATGTTTCGCATTGCCATGTAACAACACTCAAGAATATAGGATAATTACACCCACTTCGATGTCCTGGGAGGGAATGGCAAACAAAGCGTTAAATATGTTGTGCGCGAGAAAGTCGCTTGTGAGCAGAGTATGAGCTCCCATATCTTGAGTTAGAGATTGGTCAAAGGAGTTAAACTTGCATGCTGCATGAAATAGGTGTATGTAAAGGACTTCAATTCTCAATTTTTCATAAGGGAAATCGGATGATGGACACGGAAAGTTGTTCTGGGGCTATGCCCGAAAGCAAGGCAGTGCCGAGGGAAACCCACTCGGACGCTAGCTCCGACTCCTATTTGTTTTCGTTCTTTGTGTTCTTTCTTGTTCCATCTGTTCAGTTGTCCTGTTTTTGCACATTGGCAGAAACCTGGCTCTCAGTTTCCGCCTGCGCAATCCGAATGTTGCTTGCTTATCTTCCTCTCATTCAACCGACTATTTGGTAATGATGTCATTCACTAAGCCTCCATAATTAAGAACTCCGATGTCACCCGTTTTGCTTTGCATAAACTTCGACGCTTGCGGTTTTTCTAAATTCGATGGGGCTTAATTTACATCATTAGTCAACAGGTTGTCCATGTCAGTGGATAAGCGAAGCAATGGTCTTGTCGAAGATGCCTTTCACTTTGTTTATCTTATTTATTTTATTTTATTTATTTCGCTTCATTTATTTCATTTACTTTTTTAAATTTATTTATTTGGTTTTATTTCATTCATTTTCTTATTTTAGGTTTGTTTATCTTATTTATTTTATTTATTTTATCTGATTTATTTAATTTATAATTTTACGAAAAATCTTTTGTAAATTTCTTTTCTCTCCCTCAGGAAATGAACTTATAGGTTGTGCAATATGAGTGGAAGAAAGGCAAACGAGAAGGCAATGGCAGCAGTCACAGCATGGTGTTCATTGAATTAGGCCGCTACTAGCAACACTATGAAAGAATAAAATTACGGCCAAATAAAAGCAAGGTGCTTTCATGCTCGACTTTCCTGCATACTCGGTTTCATTCACGGTAATCATAAATCGTCGCTGAAAGGTTTAGTGCAGTTCCTACTGAAGACACACTAGGATGGAGTAAAGATTTTAACTGTTATCGAGGATTGTAGATTAAAGAAGTTCGGCGTCAGTAGAAGGATCAGCAACTTCTAAACGTGAGATGCAAGGAGGCAGCAGAGGAGGTGGCCAATGAAGAAAAGGAGCACCTCGCGCTTACAGAGGATGTCAGCGATGTCGAAGTCGCGGCAAATAAAACGTTTTTTGATGTCACTGATGTTGGTGAGGTTTCCTTGTCGTCATTTGCTTCATTTTTGAGCCCATATTTCGTTTTGATTTACTATTCATGTGTTATGGCTGGTCAAATCACCATCTCTTCTCCTGAAATGAACTTTTTAGTTTTCCTCAAGTTTTCTTTTAGTTTTAGTTTCCTTTTAGTTTTAATTTTCTTTTACTTCTTGTTTCCTTTAAGTTTTAGTTTTGTTTTGGTTTTAATCTTTTTTAGTCTTAGTTTTTTTAGTTTTAGTTTTGTTTTAGTTTAGTTTTAGTTTTGTTTGTTTTAGTTTTATTTGTTGTTTTCGTTTTAGTCTTAGTTTTTCTTTTTGTTTTAGCTCTTGTTTTAGTTTTTATATGAGTTTTAGTTTTACTTTCAGTTTTTAGTTTTAGTTTTATTTTTTTATTCCAGCTTTTCTTAGTTTTAATTTTTGTTTTTGTTCTCTTTTTAGTTTTAGTTTTTTGTTTTAATTTTAAATTTTTTGTAGTTTCTTGTTTTAGTCTTTGCTTCAGTTTTTGTTTTAGTTTTTTGTTTTAGTTTTAGTTTTTTGTTGTAGTTTTGTTTGAATTTTTTTTAAAGTTTTTTTTGTTTTTTAAATTTTTTTATCCATTTTNATACGTCACGCGCATTACGTACATTACATACATTGCACACATTAAAAACATATTTACATGCATACATTACATACATGCATTACACACATCTATTCCACTGATCATTACATCCATACAGTACATACATACATTACATGCATCCATGCATTGCATACATACATCACCACGTGGGTATATTACACACAAACATTTTACATATTGTATATATTTATTATATTCATACATTTCACACATATATTCATTTATTATGTATATTGCATACGCAAATGAGATACGCAAATTAGATGCAAACATTACGAACAGTCATATAATACATACAGCACATGGGTTACATACATACATCATATTCATAGAGTACATACACACATTGCATACATACATGCACTACGCACATGCATTACACAAATGCACGCATGACCACATACGTATATTACACACATTACATGTATATTATATATGCACATTGCATAGACACATTACATAAATTGCATTCATACATCAGATGCTTACATAGCAAACATTGATTACATACATTCACACAATACATGCATTACATGCTTACACTATATACATAGATTTGATACATCATATTATGTGTTTTCATGCATTGCATCAACACATTACATATATTAGACATATCGACTACATACGTACACAAGATGCATATATTGCATGTGTACATTACATACATGCATTGCATACATATATCGCATATACAGCCGTGAATGATTAGAAAATTTTAACCCTCGTAGTCAGCAGACGCACTGTTAATAAACGGTTTGGCAGACAGATAACAAAACAACAAACATATACAATTTAAAACGCTTTCCTTGTCCAACTCCGCAAGATGAGTCCATAAGTGCTGTATTTCACTGTATTCTTCTGAAAGGCTTGTCAAAGTCGGATAGGTTTGATTTGTAACTAGTGTAATATAGTAGTCATAGATCGATTATGTGCAGTTGAATAAGGAAAGCATTTTAAATTGTATGTGTTTGTTCTTTTGCTGTCTGTCTGTTAAATCACTTTTTTTATGATCTGCCTGCAGACTTAGATTTTTAAAAGTTTGTAATCAAGTTTGCAGCATGGTTGCTGCACCTTGCCCTCATCTTCATTGTTGCTTTATTTAACTGGACTAATGCGTTCATTAATGCTATGCCACCTGCTGGATGGTATTTGGTTTTGCAGGTAACAGATGTTCACTATTCAGTATTGAAGATGATGGGAGAAGCAATCGAATGGCGACCAGTTGCAGAGGAGTTGCAGCAGGTAATAATGCTATTATGTCTTTTTTTGTGTGAATATTGTGTGACTGTGTTGCTTATGACTTAGTTCTTATACCTAATACCTAATTCCGCTTTTTTGAACACCTTTTATAGTTTCCAATTTCAAGCGGAAGTAATCTTTTATGCCTGAGGCAATCATCTTACGTAATGTTATTTGATTTATTGTTTCAAAGGTAACATCCTTTTTTTGATTCTGCATTTTCATTGTATCAAGTTGTTGGCGTTACCTGCTGCTTTCGCAATACCTATAAAAATGAACCTTTTTTGAACGACAGATACAGTGATTGAAGTATCTTTTGTTAAAGTATTCCTCTACCTTGTAAATGGGATTCATTTTTTTGAACAGTGGATATCAAAACATCTGTTCTGAAGGGTATCATAGTTAAGAAGCTATTTCTTTTCTTCTATGCGAAAAATGATCGGATATAGCAGTTAGAAGCCTTAATAGCGCATTCTTTTGCTCAATTTAAAGGTGAGTGAAGCG